>JAVTVY010015619.1:0-67767 GCA_036873755.1 Hanleya hanleyi
AACTTCTGTTGATCATTCTCTACAATCTCTGTTTCGAGTGGGCGAGCTCGATTCGAGTACGTTTTCTAGGATTTTTAACGTTTTTCTGAAGGCAGTTATTGAGCAGTTCGAAAAAAATCATTCTCTAAGTCATTCCGGGTGACATGCACTTGATGTATGGCTGCAGCTGTTTTGACAAATCACTATTTTATCGCCAAATCGTCATGTTGTAGCCCACTAAGCGCCTGGTAATGAACGTTCACCACTCCCTCAAGAACATTTACTATTCCAAGCAGGACTTTGATTTGTAGGAAATTTGGAACGAGTTATTTCGCGGGCTTGTCTTTGATCCTCAGCTTATCCAGAGCTACTCTGAGCCAACAAGTGGAGGTTGACAGCAACATCACTTGACAGTCCATAGTGTTCAACCCAGGTGTATAGTGCTTCGACGTCCAAAAAGAGTCAACGTTGGAGCAATCCAATTTTGAGCGTAGAACTTTACTGCTGAATGGTTGTAGCCGAGTGAAACGAATATTCCCAGAATGCTCAAAATAGTATGAAAATGAGTATATCGTTGAAATATCTCGGTTTGTGTGGGATGTTCGTATCAACAAACTTTCCAGAGAGATTCCCTTAAATACATATCGCGGAGATTATCAGTAGACAGAAATAGTATTTATTGGCGTTCAATTAAGGTTAGGGCTGAACATAGGTCCACAAATCAACAATACCTTTATGGCACTATATCTAACGTGGAATTTCCCAGACCTCCAAAATAGACAACGTGGGCAACTAAATGCGGGATTCCAAAATGTTTATGGGAGCTTGTACCAGAATAAGGTTCAGGAGATCCCTGATTGACCAAGTATAAACTATGTGGAGTCCTATATCATTTATACAGGAAGACTATGATAGGGGCATACATACTTTTCCAAAAGCCCTCTACTCCGTTTGTATTTTGGTGTCGTGTTAATAATGTCACTTTATTATAGGCGCGGGATTTTATTTTACGGACAGCCTACCTTATTTCGGATATGACGTTTCTGTTTCAAATGTGGGATGTGCTGTCCAATTTCGAATTACAACACATAGTGCTGACATACTGACAGAGCCACATGACTTCACAGTATAGTCTTTTGGTTAACCTATTCTAAAGCACATACCAAGAATCTAACGATTCGTGATGTGTTGTATCTCAGGCACGCTTTTATTGTACCGTACCTGTTCATGCGACAACTTGGATGACAGGACCACACGGCCCCTAGCACCGGCATAAGCGGTATTAGATACAGATCTAGAGACCTATGATGGAAATGCTCTGACAACTCGTATATTGGTAATTGGTGAGCTGTGTCACGGTGACAACTCGTACAATGGGTATTGGTGAGCTGTATCGTCGTCAGATGAAAATGACGACATTTAACACAAAAGACTAGTATGTAAGGCCCGATGTCGACCCACATCTGCATCAACTTCCCAAAATGCCAATATATATCAAAGACCAAAAGTTCAGCCTATACAGCGTTAATGACTGCAACTTCAGCTCACGAGAGGCATGGACGTCATTTGAAAATAAAAACAAGGATAATATAATTTAACTCTACAAGCCTTTATTGCGATCCTACACGAGGACAGAAATAGTTTACAACATTGTCACCGAGATTCATAAAATAAGTTGACCCTGAATCTGGATGTCTTCTTCATGCCTAGACAATACAGACGGAGTAGCAAAGGATTACACTATACTATGGGCACAGGAAAATATTTATTCTAGCAAAAGAACCAAGACATCATCGGACACTCACCCAGTTAGAGAACAACAACGGTAACAATTAAATGTACCAACAATAACCACACATTATAGTCTACTACATACCTGTATAGTCCACAGTACATATAACTAACTGGTAAATGCTGAAAGACGTTTGCACTTTCCACGAATAAGTATATATCTTTGTTCGTACACAATCCGTACATGCACGACTACATTTAGAACGGTCCCATAGAACATTCAAAACACGTCCATTTAAGCAGCACTATAGTTAAGTAATGAAATACGGTAGATGAAATTCATGCGACTGTACATATTCAATACAGATACCATCCACAAATAAAAAGCTTACACTCGCAATTATTTTGAAACGAAAAGAGTGCAGTGCGAAAATAAAGTCTTTGCTTAAATCTGCAAATTATCATAATTACGCTTTAAAATTGCCATTAACAGATAAACTTAATTAGCATCAAAATGTGCAATTCAAATCATTTTAAAGAGGCAGTGAAACAATTACCACGTGTTGCAAGTAATTAATAAAACAAATATCGATACAATATATTTCACCATATTAATCAATCGTAATGTTTACGCGAGAAGGTATAGCTGGACATGCCATTCAATATCAATGACAAAATAAAGCCTTAGAAATCTACATGTACCCCATGTACGATTGAATAGGGGTATTATTACAAAGAATTTGTAAACAAAACAGGATATGCAATACTTCATAGAAAACACAACAGTACAATGAACCCCAAAACAATTATGGATTTGTATCTTTCCCACAACATTTACATTTATATCCTATGTACAACTTTAGTGATTATATCGGGCTCCACCTAATAAATCTAACGAATACGTCTGATAAAGAGTAACAATAATCCCATGGAAACGGGTACACAATTTAACCTCTATAAGAACAGGAGACGTAACAAGTTTTCGGATTCACAATAACAATTTTGTGCTACAGCATATACATGTCGTACAGATGAATACAACGCGAGCTGTTTCATTATTAGTCAATACTTTTTATTCAGAACGATTTCACAGCAGGCACAATTATAAAATGAGATTGAAGGTCAATACTCTCTTAGTCCGGGATCAAACGCTGTTCGTGGACTGAATTGCATCTTACAAAGCACCTCATACGCACAAAATTGTCACTTTTGATTTTTTGTTTGTTTGTCTTACTACAGGAATCACGTGATACGCACACAATAATGAAACATTTATTACGTACCAAATTACGCACACAATTATGTCAATTTTAGTCCTTTGTTATGTTACCATACAAAATTCACAAAACATCGACTGTTTTAATATTAACGTGCTGTAAGTGCTTTGCGAACTGACTTGAGTTGGTAAGGTCACATCAAATCAGTTTCAATATGATTTAAATTATGCATTCTATCGTCAAACTGATAATTGTGAGCCATAAAACATCCTCAAAATGAAATTACATATCTAAAATAAAATAGCTGTTCTAAATTGAAAGACAATAATATACAATGACAATGGCGTTTGTCATATAAATCTTAATTACCAACAAATAAAATGTACATGCCATTTAAATTTACATATGATACAAAGTATCCCCTTTCATATTAGGTCCTCGTTTGCTATACGAAACGATTAGGTCTACATGCAAGTCTTATTTTAATTAGACCACAGTAAACAACAAACATAAATAGCAGGTATAGCATTTACCTTTTTCACCAAAACAAATATTCTTATACCATATACATATATTAATTAAAGACAAAGGTTTTTGAACATGCTTTAATGCCCATATATTCACTTATTCTGTTCTATCATTTTGAAGGTCACTAGTACTAACTACAACATACTAGAAGTGAGCATTCATTTTATATATACATACATATATTCATGATACATTGGGGGACTACTTGGATTTAAATATTGTATTACAGTAGTTTTCTCTATACCTCTTTTCCAAAACATTTTGTTTTTCGATTTTGGCTTGAAGCTTTCAATGTTTTCGAGTACACTCTAAAAACGCAAATGTTATATTTAACATCTAGAGGGTTGGAGGAGGGAAAACATTTAGAATTGTTGTTTCACCACTTTTAAGTGTTGGATGCAACAGCTTAAAATGTTGCATTTAACACTTAATAGTGGCGAATACAACACTTTCTAAATGTTTTCCCTACTCCAACCCTCTAGATGTTAAATCTAACATTTGCGTTTTGAGAGTGTAGATTATCACGTCTTTCTGCAATATTTGTCTAAAACAAGGTTAAAATTGCAAACAAATGTATAGCGGAACACAAAAGAGAGAAAATCCACAAAAGGGAGAAAATCAGTCCATTTCATGATAAATAATACGAAATGATTACAAAAAAATAATAAGAAAAGCGTGATTGACCGTTCTGGGCCACCGTAGAAAGAACATCGACAATCCGTCGTCCTCCATACTTCAAATTGTACTGGATTGAAATTTATTCTAAACAAAAGACAGTACTGGTCGATAACATGTTTCAAGTTAAATATGTTTAGGTTTGAAACGAAAATGCGTGTAGCAATGTATTTTAACATGTTGGCGCTGGTGTGTTTAAAAATGCGTTTTTTTTAAGCTTAAACATTTGTTCAAACTGAACCTCTTGTATGTGGTTTAGATATGTGTCAAACCCTAAATATATAATATGCAGTGAACACTGAATATCGGCTTCCATAATCATTATTTCATGAGCATGAAGTAATTTGAGTCCATGTCCGTATTTAGCTAAGAGGTTTGATAAACATGTACTAACATAATGGTAAACATTTTTAATATCTTAAATACAGTGATTCGGTTGTCAAATTCTTGTCACTTTCAAGTATTCGGCATTCAAAATGAACTACCGAATCGTTTCCAAGCATGTTATTTATATGGATGTAAGTGGGTAAAAAGTCGTGGCTGAGACAGAACCCCCATTTTCTTTCTACTGATGGCACGGCGATGACCAACAACAACATTGCAGCATGTCTATGCTTATTATACCACATGCCTAAAATACTGGCCGATCCCACAAAACATTATGAACAAATTAAGTGTTCTTTAAGGGTTTCGTTACCTTTTAGACGCAAAAATAGTTTATGGTGAAGGCCCTGAACAAAAGTCTTATATTGCAGTATACTTGAAAAGAGAGCATATATATAAAAACAAATCGGATATTTCGAACACGTAGTTTTTTCGACACCGAGTCGGACAAGTCACTATTCGTATAAATGGGATAATCTAAGAAATAACAAGGCGCTCAATAGGATTTTAGGGTTCAGACAAAATGATGGTGAACGAATATGGTGAACATTCTTTTTTTCTTATTTTTTTTACCGCATATACTACTGATTGAAACTAATCACAAGAAATAGATTCACCATGCCGATTTCTGGCAACAGCGATGTGCCAATGCCGATTTCTGGCACTAGAGATGCGCCAATGCCGATTTCTGGCACTAGAGATGTGCCAATGCCGATTTCTGGCACTAGAGATGTGCCAATGCCGATTTCTGGCACTAGAGATGTGCCAATGCCGATTTCTGGCACTAGAGATGTGCCAATGCCGATTTCTGGCAACAGAGATGTGCCAATGCCGATTTCTGGCAACGGAGATGTGCCAATGCCGATTTCTGGCAACAGAGATGTGCCAAAATAGCATGTTAAAAGATACGAAAAACCTCAAATCCAAAGTGTAGGTAGGCTGAAAATCCAGAAACATTTCAGCTGTTGAGAGTTTTGTGGGATATTCTGGGTTCATTATTCATTCTTAATTGATATGAATGCCCATTTGTTATAAAGGTAGGTTTTGCGAGATATATCGGGTGACTCCCGGTAACTGAAAGGTAACGAAACTCCTCAAGCAAACAAAACAATCGCATATTTGTAACAAGTATTATTCCGTTTACAGGTTCGAATGTGTTAAAATACGATAACATTTATATAACACATTATTACACACTACTCCGATACAAATACTGTCTGACTTGGAGAATCCATATTCTGCACGTCTTTGGTTTGTCATACACTGTAAACTTTTACTGCAAAGTTGCCGGTACTTAATTTAGACTCGTACCTTGCACCCAGATTCCCGGAGAGCTGAGAACAAGCAATGAGTGGCCATCTTGCCATCAACGTACCACTGATTGGTGGATCCAATTTTCTCTGATTTAAAAAGCTATTACGTTTGAAGAAAGACCATAGTATCTCCGCATATCGGGTGATTTATGACGACCAGAACTACATCACAGTAACTCTTGCGATGAAATTTAGCTATTTATTTCGAAGAAAGTAACTTTTGGGCATATGCATGTCTGACGTCACCAGGCAGATCTGGGCCGGTGACGTCACTCGGCCGGACGGATCAGCCAGTCGCTAATGACTAGATGGTTACTCATTGCTTCAATCTCGAAACCAGAGCCATCCGGTCCTGTCCTCCCTACCAGCGGCCATTTTCCAGCGTAAAGCGACCCCTGGTGGCGAGGTTGGTCATTGCTCGTCCTCAGATCAGTATGGGAGCAAGGTACGAGTCTATATTTTATTGTAAAATGTAAAGTAAATACAGCGAATTTACAGTAATTTACTGCAAAAATTACATTGAATAATATATTTTGGAATATTTACCTTATGTTATACAGTAAATTACTGACAGCTTTACTGCAGTGACTACAGGAAATTACAATAAACTTTACAGCAAAATTTACATTATAGGTATTTTCGATAGGGATACCCCTATTAAAGCTACGGACAAGTGAACGATTCCTTTTTGTTTAAAGCCTTTTCAATCGGATTAATGGTTGAAATATGTAAAAAAAACCTCTGCCCAGCTATTTTTCGCGGAATAGCAGTGTGAATCAAATCGAGAACTGCTCAAGAGCGGTGAAATCCAGCCAATGTTTTGACCAGATTATAAACAACTTTCTTCTACGTGTTCTTACCGGTACCATTATATGAGCATAGAAAGAGCTGTGGTGGGAAAAACTGACACACGCGCCTAGCGATAACAGATTGCGTGTTAAATATGTCCTCATCTTCACCACCATGAAAATAGTTCGGTGACCAAACGAAACATACACACCATTTGCCGGGTAATAGCTTTAGGGGAGTATTGCAGCTTGAGTCGTCACTGTCCATTAGAGATAGCGCTAAGAATAAAACAAAGAATAAAAAATAAATAAATAAATAAAAAATAAAAAAAAAAAAATTCCCCAATATATATCAAAAAATACTTCTATCCAAGCCAGTTGATCGGTTTGGAAAGTTCACCGCGATCGTCGACGGTCTTTAGACTTTAACCCTGTATTGCGCATGCCGCTTTTAGCGTTGAAAACAATTGTTATACTCAAGCGACACAACTTTTGGAATTGGTCTTCATAAGGCTAAATCAACTCCAATCTCCTCAATGATTGTGCAACACACATCACTGGATGGAATTATAGGACGCAGATTTCACAGATTCACGATTTACTAGTATGACCTTGGGGTCTTGCCTTCTTCATTTTGCTGAAGACATAAAATTCACCTACGCCATTTCCAGCGCTTCTCTCTGGAGAAAGGTACATATTTTGGCCGAAGTTCTGGGATACTCCATGGTGATGACGTATATAGTAGCAAGACATCAACGCAGCATACGCCAAGGTGAACTCATCAGTATTGAAAACCAATCATACCAGGGAAGTTAGAACAAGTCCACTGTGGATTCAACCCGATACAGAACACACAACAATGCACCACGAGCGTCCTCTGCGAATCGCTGAAATTGAAGCACCACAATATTGAAATTATGCTTGGAAGCAGTTTCTCCAAGATAACCTTTGTCCAGCACTAAGATCTTCTAGTTTAACAGCGAACAGTGGCCCAATAGCCTAATAGACATATTCTAGTATTCTGCAGATTAGTTTCTCATTGTTTGTCTCGTGATGGCTCATTGAGTTCGCAATGTGCACGAGCCATTCAGGAAATAGTTCTTCAAACTGACTAAGGGTCACATTGACTTCGTCTTAAGCCTTCAGATTGTGCTTGCTCCATCTTTGGATTTTGTTCATAAGATGCTTGACAGGAAGTGGGATAGGAGTTGGGTCACGGATGGCCAGTACCTCTCTCTGGAGAAACGTGTAAGTATTGGTCAGAGTTCTGGGATACTCCATGTTGAAGACGTAGTAGCAAGAGAACAACGCAGCATAAGCCAATGTGAACTCCTCAAACTCTTGGACCAGATCTTCCTCTGCCACAAGGAAAAATTCATCACTATTGAATATTCCTCCCCGGCAAATCACCATGGGTACTACTTTACCTTGAGTATCAACATTCTCAGATCTCAAGTCCATTTCTTTTATCATTTCACCCAAGTTCTCTCTTAACAGGATTGGAATTAAACACAAGGCGGACACCATGTCCCAATACTGTGCCAAAGAAACGTTCTCTTGTTTGGCCAGTTCTGCACGTCGCAAAATGGCACCTGAACCGGAAATTCCTCTTGAAATTTCTATGATACCTTTGGCGTATTTGGCACAATACCCTCGAATTGTCTCGTCAACGTCTACTTGGTTCATCCGTTGGAATTCTTGAACAAGTTGTTTTCCCGAAAATAGTTGCGGATAGGTTTCCTTTATCATGGCTATTCTCGGTTGTTCCAGCATAATGAAGTTTTGTCTGATGTCAAATGTCTCGTCTAGATAGGCCATGATCTCTTTCTCATCCAGTATCTTTTTACCATCCGCATCCAACTTACACTTCTTCTCGGGGATAGGTGCATCTCCATCAGAAGAATCCGTTGTCACGTCACTTCCACCGGATGGTCCCGGCTTAGCTTCCACTTCCGGTTCAGCTTCGAGCTCCGAGGGAATCTTCCGTTTCCCTTTTTGGGACATCATCACTTCAATAAATGACTTTTTGATCACTTATTTCAAATCGTTAGCTTGTGACGAAACAAATCTGGAAATAGATAAACAATGATGTTGATGAATATAATATAGTTTTTAAGTCAGTACCAGGTTAAGTTGTTCCCTATTTATTATTTGGATTAGATGGATTGGATTTACTTCGACTCGAGAGTCCCCATATATCTAATAACTGTTAGTTTTCCACTACTGATTCGGTAATTGTTACATCAGCAATCCCGACAGTATGATACTGTACGTGAATATTTGAGATATTTTCTGATCAGAACATAGAGTATTCTAATAAAAAAATATCTCAAATCTTCACAGCACGTGAAAGAAAGACACAGAGCGGGGACACACACTGAAGTGGATCTTTAACATCGTGCAAGATGTATTTTTACTTGACAGGAACACCACGAGACAGCGTCCAATGAACATAGCGCGTCGACTTCAAAAACGCGGCGCCGTTATGCGCTGCAGATGACGGCGTATTATTTTCGACCATGGGAGCGGCCATCTTGATATTGAACGAGTAACAGGTGTTTTCTCGAGCCATACTTCGCAGATGTGCCGTGGAGTGATCCAACTAGTTTCATATCGTAAAACGACAGGATTGTATCACCCGTTCGAGGTTAACACATTAATATTAATTCTGTTATAATGAATTCATCGAATAAATGTCCTTTAGTACTATTTTATTATGGCTATGACCAAATCGATGACCATACATGATCAAGTTATTCACCTGTACGTCTGCAGCAAAATGTGTGGGATTGAACTGCGAGTTACTAAAAACTCGAAACAGTAAAACACGCGGATCGGATTGATGTGTAGAGAAAGTCGATCTAGGCTTAATTTACAATGACACACATCAATAAAGAAATAATGGCTTGATGATGGGTCCCATATAATGCCACAGCGCGAACTCTTACATTAGGCTATGTGAAGTGATTTAATACGTCAACCAGAGAACAATACTTTCAAAGTCCTAGTTCGACATGTGGTTCATGTGCACATTATGCCAGCAAGCACTTAACTTCCGGCTAACCCCACACTTTCCAAATGGGTCCTTGCGCGAACTACATCAGTCAAACCTTTAATGAAAACAAACAAATCGACCTTTTTTTTACCATAATGGTGCATCGTGACCTGTATTCACCAGTTACACATGTAATCGGCTTGTAATACGCAGATTATAAGCTACAAACGTTTCCGCCAGCATTGATGCATCTGCATCAATAAGTTTTCTTGTAGAATTAAATAGAGTCGCTAGCCCTGTGAAAGTGAGGTAATCCTACTAAAAGAGAGGTAACTTTACTATTGACGAAGAGAGATAACTCTACTCGAACGTTTATATCACAAATTTATCAATGTGGGAATGAATGACGAATTCTACACAAGGGATGCCGATATCAATTGCGCGCATGCCGGTCAAACAGACGGCACCATACAAACATCCAAGTAGAATATCAGAAAGTTAGGTCATAGCTAGTCACCATTGCACCTAAATATCATAGAACTCAACTTTACACCACCGTTCTGTATTCTAACCATATACTTGATGTAGAAGTATCTCATAATAATGTGAATGCATGCATAGTATTAATTACCGCCTTGAAATATGAAGACATACTTCCGGTTTAATGACGTCACTATGAGATAATACAGACTTATCGATTAATGTCTTTGTTTCGAGGTATCCATTAGCGAAAGTCTAATGCCGCTCACCGTTGGCTATTTCCGGTTTTGGTG
The DNA here is from genome assembly GCA_036873755.1 of Hanleya hanleyi. NCBI lineage: Eukaryota > Metazoa > Mollusca > Polyplacophora > Lepidopleurida > Hanleyidae > Hanleya > Hanleya hanleyi. Next base: position 10,384 of record JAVTVY010015619.1, read on the forward strand.
AAGTCACTTCCGGTTTGGTCGCCATCGTTTTACAATTACCACATTCTACGTGTGACATCCGCGGGAACGTACTTACAAAATTTACCTAGGTCATAGGGGGTCCGTGTAACCTTGCACAATTCAATTTTCGTTTTTTGTTTTTGGTTTCTCAAAATCAAAAATTGAAATTTGACTGTCAATTTTCAATTTTCGGTTTCTCAGAATCAAAAATTGAAATTTGACATTCAATTTTCAATTTTCGTTTTTCGTTTTACTTCGCGCAAAAATGAAAATCAAATATTGAAAATTGCCTCGACTTGTCCGTTTTTCGTTTTTTGATTTTAACTTTGACGCATCAATGTTAACTGCGCACGCGCAAGGCTTATGATGTCACTTTCGGTCCGCGGAGTAGTATGGAAAGCGCAAATCGGATTGTTTAGGCAGGTGTGGAGCACAATATGGAAAGCCAGTAGGGGGAAAGATATGGGAGTGTCACCACACGATAGACCCCTGGAGCCAGGCATTCGAGTTAGATTATAATGGGCCAACTGCACATGTCCAGAAGTGAGTAGGCATTCGTGCAGTAGGTGTGAAGCATTATATGGAGAACTACAGGGTTGATACACATATGAGTTTCATTAAAGTAGGGTAAAATATTAAATACGTGGGTACCCTAATCATAACCCCAAAAGGAACTTCCTGCGTCGATGCGTTGAAGCTTTCGACACCCGCACTTAAAGCGTTGAAGCGTTTTTGACACTGAACGTTGACGGGCATGTGAACGCTCCAACGATCCAGGTCCCAAAAATAGAGACTGAAGATTGGACCTGAAGCGTTGAAGCAATCTGGCATCAAACGTGACGTTTGTGTGCTTGTTTGAAATGGTGGTTTACGGAACGCTGGCAATATTCGGATTTCGCGGCCCATCACCGCGATGCTTACGCTTATTGGTATTAAATCTTTGTTGGTATCTTTATGAATACTATATTCCAAATCAATAACAAATAGCGGTTGTGGGCATGAGTGCTGTTCGCTTTTGTAGCACTCTAAACATCTATTTCTAGAAATGACTGCGTCTTGATTGGCTCAGGTCTCAATGCCAATAACCAATGACAACTGCGGGATGCCACCTATCCAGACCTGTCTGGTGCATCTTCACAAGTCCAGGTAAATCGTGAATCCTCTCACAGGGTTTACCCGGACATTTTTGGTGATTCGAGTGAGTTTTTGTTTCCTTGCCTCAATCTCGAACATTTCATCCCCCGAGGTTATTTTGAATTAGCATGTCGGTATCCCAAGCCGGCGGTTTTTGCTTTAGACTCTCGATGACGATTCAGCCTGACATCAAAGTTATGCCAGCGATGTCACATCTCAAACATTGCAGCCAGTGATTTGGCGTAACGACCTCGCTGAGCCTGTTCAATATTTGGTTTGATTTAGAGGATACCCCTCGATCTTTGTTTTATCCAGAACTACCGTGGGCAACTAACCAAGGCAATGCATAGATACCTAATCGATCAATACACTGGCTCCCGAGGATGGCCTGGTGGGCCACATGCCTCTCACGCTCCACACCTCTTATACGACACGATTTGCGTTTTCTATTCTACTCGTCATACCGGAAGTGACATCATAACCCGTCCACGTGCGAACTTAACATTGATACGTGAAAGTTAAAATCAAAAAACAAAAAACGGACAAGTCGAGGCAATTTTCAATATTTGATTTTCATTTTTGCGTCAAGCAAAACGAAAAACGAAAATTGAAAATTGACTGTCAAATATCAATTTTCGTTTTTTGTTTTTGTAATCCCAGAATCAAAAATTGAAAATTGACGGTCAAATTTCAATTTTTGATTTTAAGATCACAAAAACAAAAAACGAAAATTGAAAATTGACGGTCAAATTTCAATTTTTGATTTTGAGAAACCAAAAACGAAAAACGAAAATTGAACTGTGCAAGGTTACACGGACCATAGGGGTCGAGGTCAAACTGCTGAGGAGCTAAAATTCTGGGGTCCATGGTAAGAGTTAGGGAGGATCCCCCATTACTACTCGTGTGGTGCAGTTTTTTAACTTCAGGTACCGTATTCAAAACTCGCAAGGATACAGGTACACTTACGTCCCCACTTCAAAATTGGAAAAACCCTACCACCCTACACACACAGTAATGTCTGTGCTTCGCAATGAAGATGCTACCAATATGCTTATTTCGTCTGAAACATCGCTAAACCTATCGGTATGAAATTTGATAATATCTGAAAGATAAATACCGGTACGGTACGTTATCGCCATATGCATTTCTTCATCCCATTCTATTACACATTCCTCGGCTTAAGTTGATTGATATTCCCACCACTTTGTCCCCAGACTGGTACACGTGTTTTCCGTGTGATAATCTGGGGAACGAGGCTTTAAATGACGAGACCAGCTTACTCCAGACTATATACGTGCGATCGAATGATTGTATTGGCGGATCTCCAACGTTTTCAGACAACCACCATGTAACCATTCTCGTCCTGGTCTGCCTTATAGAATGTACAGAACTCCTGCATACAGTTTACTGTTGTATGGAACGGTTTTACTGTTTCTCACATGTCGATAACATAGTGAGCTACGGAGAATATAAATATTTTATGAAATGTAAGAATATTACCTGTCTTTTTGCAAAAATTCAGGTAGCTCACAATTCTTCTGTGGCCTTCTCGGAAGTACTAGACCCGTTGATGTACTGACTCTGGGTCTATTACGCCTTTTGTAATAATTCTCCCAGATCGAGTGTAATACTTTACTATCAAAACGTGTAATACATGTTGACGTGAAACTAAATTTATCTCGTCCAGCCATGAACACAAACGAGAGAACCAACCATGTGGGAAAGAAAGAAACAGAATATCTTACAGTATACGACCACACGAATAGGAGCACATCTTCAGTGCTGAAGTCAGAGTATAGGCAAAAGCATCAAGGACATGAGATTGCAAGGTCAAGTAAACACTGATATAAAACACAGGTTACTCTATCTACCAATGAGTTGGTGTAGTCATAAATACTGTGCATCCAGGTAATGAAGGAAAGCCCTGACATTTTGATGCAACAAGCAAGGCCACGAAGAATATACCAAAACCGTGACGTTTTATCCTTCTTTCAATCACGTGATGATTTGTACATCCATTCATTTACCTGACAGGTGATAAATTATCCTGTACAGTCTATCATTGCTTATATAACACGGCAATAAACTTAATTGTCAGTGCCGCCAGTCGTGGAGTCCTATGTAACGCAAAACACCAACCTAAAGCTTGCTCTTCCGCAGTCAACGGATCTCGCATTGGCAATTAATTGATGTCGTGTGACATGGGGGAGGTAGTGGAGTAATATAATTGTATTATGATCCCCACCTGCCGTTTACTTTTCATGGATGTACATTGCATCATGGGATAGAAGCGAGATAAAACGTCATCAGGATTCGGGGCTATTCACGTATTATCAAACAGATTTCTTGTTCCGTTTTCAACCGGAAAATCTCTGACATGACAAAAGATGTCCACTCCATTGTTTAGTTCCATGATCTCATCTGATATGACCATTGTTAGTAGCCATGTCACAGCTCACGAAGTCCTTATCTGACCTTAACCCACCCACAGTTAACCATCAAAGCTCGCTTGACCTGATCATTCCCCATGACCTCACCTGATATGGCCATTGTTATTACGGTACGGTACCCATCAAATCTCATCTGTCCTGATCACTGTTAATACCAATCTAACCTCACCTGGCCTGATCACTGTTAGTACCCATCTGACCTCACCTGTCCTAATCAATGCTAGTTCCCATCTGACCTCGCATGGCCTAATCATCCGTACTGTTACTCACCTAAGCTGATCACTAAGTCGCCTTTTTGACCTCACCTGACCTGACCTGGTCACCGTTATTCTCGTCTGAACTGATCACTGCAAGTCCCCATCTGAACTCACTTAGCCTAATCATTGTTAGTAGTCATCTGATTTCACTTGGCTTGACCTCTATTAGTCCCAATCTGACCTCATCTCTCCTAATCACTGTAAGTACTCATCTGACCTCACCTTAAAGCCACCATCTGATGTCACATGTCGGAACTTGATCACTGTTGGTCTCTCCATCTGGCACATCCAATATTAGTCCCCATCTGTTCTTACCTGGCCTAGTCATTCGTAGTTCAGACGTCACCTGACCTATTATAGTTCCCATCTGACCTCACCTGATTTGAACACTGTTAGTCCATATTTGACCTCACCTGGACTGATCATCAAAAATACCCGACTGATTTAAGCCGACTCCCAAACTTCTCAAGCAAGCTTCACTCTGAATTATCACCGTACTGTTACACAAAGGTTACATACGAAGACTATATGATCATTGTTAGTACGGTACCCATCAAATCTCGTCTGTCCTGATCACTGTTAGTACTCCTCTGATCTCACCCGGCCTGATCACTTAGTACCCATCTGACCTCACCTGTCCTTATCAATGTTAGTTCCCATCTGACCTCGCATGGCCTAATCACCCATACTGTTACTCATCTAAGCTGATCACTGCGGGTCGCCTTTTTGACCTGACCTGATCACCGTTATTCTCCATCTGACCTCATCTGAACTGATCACTGCAAGTCCCCATCTGAACTCACTTAGCATAATCACTGTTAGTAGTCATCTGATTTCATTGGCTGGATCTCTATTAGTCTCAATCTGACCTCATCTGTCCTAATCACTGCAAGTACTCATCTGACCTCACCTTAAAGTCGCCATCTGACGTCACATGTCGGAACCTGATCACTATTGGTCTCCATCTGGCACATCCAATGTTAGTCCCCATCTGTTCTCACCTGGCCTAGTCATTCTTAGTTCAGACGTCACCTGACCTATTATAGTTCCCATCTGACCTCACCTGATTTGACCACTGTTAGTCCCCATTTGATCTCACCTGCCCGATCATCAAAAATACCCGTCTGATTTAAGCTGACTCTCAAGCAAGCTTCAGTCTGAATTATCACCGTACTGTTACATAGAGGTTACATACGAAAGCTATTCATTAATAAGCTATTTGATAGAGGCAATTATCGGTGCTGCGTTTTATGTATTCGTTAGAACCAGGATTCTTTATCTTTATTCCATATTCTTCCGTCTTGTATCTGGGCTTTGCCTTGTATCATGTAAGACTCACTGTCTAGCAGAACAGGAATAAAATCCATGGAGAAGCTAGCTACAAGCAGTTTCGTGGTTAAAAAGATGCTGACTATAGCATATCTCTCTATTTTAATCAAACCTCGGATAGTTAAGGGGCACTGCAGTGAACGGAACCCAGCAGAATGAAGTAGAAGATGAGAAATGGATGGGCAGAAAGAGGAAGACAGCTTTATGGGTTTCTCGGGGATTTAGCTCTTTATTGTAATCGCAGCAGTACAGCTTTTCCTGGTTGCCAACGGCATCCGTAATACAGCGGGTCGATCGTAACGTAGAAACAACGTGACGATAGCTGTGCACAAGGGCAAAGCGAAACTGTTCGAGTTTCATTGGCAATGGCAACTACAGCTGAGTGGTCAGGAGATACTATAACTCAGTATCTGTTCTGCAATATATATACTCGTAGATCCAATACCTTATTGATCACAAATTTTAGTACGCAAGACTTGGTTTTCGCGGAGCAGGAATCAAGAATACATTCTTCTTTGAATCAGAATTCGGTCAGCTGATTGCAACAGGCGAGATACTTGCTCTATGACAATAATATTAGCGTAAGATTAAGTCTAAGATTTAAAAAATTGGCTTCAATATACCGGTACGCCCGCACAACAAACAGCTTTTAATTTTGGAGTGTAAGAATTAACTTTTCCAAAATACCACATTGCCTTATTGAGGAATTCAGCGATCCTTTGACCTCAAAATCAGCAGGCAGTTGATGTCAAGTATATCCAAAGAACAATCGAGAACTGGAGAGACCACATCTAAAAATGAATATGTTTGCCATGTTTTAGTGGTATAGGTGAAATTTAGTACACCGGATCAAGATTCTCAATTATTTCTTCTGTGAGGCTGATTGAACTTTGACCTTTTGATCTCTACTTTGGTACTCAAAATATTATCTCCTCTTAAGGTATTCACTCAGAAAAAAAATGCAATTTGCCCTTTGAGCTTGACCACAATTTTGGTAAACGACAAATTGTCTCCCCCTATTGTACCCATTGATGAATTATTAGCGATTTTTTATGATTTATTCATTTTGAGGTCACAGTGACCTTGGCCTTCTGACCTTTACGACATATCGGTATCAACTCAGGAACAATTGCATTTTTCAATGATATTCAGATTTTGTGGGTCACAGTGATCTTGACATTTGATCTTGACCTCAACTTCGGTACGCGACACAGCGTCCCCCCAGTTGTAACTGTAGATAGAAAATTGTCACATATATAGACCGGACACGAACGGAAGGACGTACGGAAATCGTCTTCACATAATACGTTTTCCTTTTGGCGCGCGTATAAAAAAACAAAGACGAAAACATCCATGCTGCCAACTAAGCCAGCTACATGTAACAGTAACTTGGCATCCAACATTATCTTAACAGGAATAAAGCATGAACCGTGCAAAGCACTGAGAACTCCTCGGTTTTGGCAGTATTAAAGCAGGGCCAATAGGTCAATTTTTAAAAGGTTTGATCATTTGCCTATGTGATTGAAGTTTGGTACTCCTGTATATCCTTTAGACATGGTGGTAATGATAAACAGTGATGGACATGTTACGTACATACACACACGGTGACAATACACCAATGCCAATTTTGGCTGAAGCGGGTGAGATCAGTGAGCCTAGGCATAGTCATTCTTGTGGTATAGTTAAACACCAAAAGTTGAAAATAGGAACAACTTTGACCCAGTGGCTATAGGTCAATCTCCCTTTGCGATATACTTCTGCTGTATAACCACATGCATATGCAAGGTTGGTGCTCCCAGGCAGTCGTTCTTCGGATAATTAATGGCGATAAATTGACAAAATCTGACTTGGTGACCCCAAAAATCTCACTGCTTTTCTATAGCTTCTGTTTAGTAACCACACGCATGTGTCATATAAGTTTCATGTACCTAGACATACCCATTCTTGAGATAAGATGGTAATGAGAAAACAGATATGGTTGAACGCACGTACGTACATGATGACAACACCCACGGCCAAGTCCATTATCTGATGTGTGTCTAGTGTAAGTGAATCCAGGGCATTTCCCCCAGTGGACATTTCCCCCAGCGGACATTTCCCCCATGGACATTTCCCCCAGTGGGCATTTCCCCCAGTGGACATTTTCCCCCAGTGGACATTCCCCCCACCCTATATTTTTAGGTTATTTTCCACATATGTTTTACGATAAATAAGTGAAATAGTGATAAGATATTATACATATACACAGTATATAGCAGTATTATACAGTCTTATACACCAGTACACCAGTGTGAATCCAGTAAGCCTACGCCTTATAATACTTGAAATGTGGTGGTAATAAGCAGTCGGAGATGAATGGAAAAATTTGACAGTGTCACTCAGAAAAAAACTAGGTCAATCTCACTGATTTATGATAGACTTCTGCTCTAAGAACAAAAAGTTTGGTGTTCCTAGCATAGTCAATCTTGAGATATGGTGGTAACAAGCAATTCATGATAAGTTGAAACAGTTTGACCTGGTGACCTGGGAAAATATGGATCAATCTCGCTGATTTTCAATAGACTTCTGCTCCTAGTACACAGGCAATTTTTCACAGACATGTACTGAGCTGTACACTACTGAATGGTACTGCACGGAAAGGCCCACCATACATGCAAGTACTGAGCTGTAACTGAACAGTTCCTGTGTGGTAACCACAGGTCAGAACTGAACTGAGCAGTACATGTCAGTTAGCAACAGCCTGGTTCTAAGAGGTAACTGAGCAGTACTGCGCAGTAACAGGTTGGTTACTGTTCAGTTACCATGTAGTAGTGTTCAGTCATGTTCCGTGTGGTACTGTACAGTATCCAATCAGTACTGACCAGTTACTGAGTGGTACTGTGTGGATACTGGTCTGTACTGATTGGTACTGTACCGAGGTGTACCGTTCCGGGCCCTTCCTTGCGGTTACCATTCAGTTACCACAAGGTACCAACATGTGGAGATTTGGCTGTGTAATAGTCATTCTTGAGATATGGTGGTAACCAGAAATCGGAGACGGACGGACATGATGGCGACAATAATAACCCAAGGGCAAATTTGGCCGAAGGGTAAAAAACATCTTGAATTTTCACAGTGACTCTTTGTATATAGGTTTTGGTTATCGCTTCAGGTTCCACATTCTCTTTCGTAGAAACCCACGTTGTCGTCACTCTTTTATCAATGCATGTCGTTTTTCGAAGTGTTCCAAAAGGATAGGCCAATATAGAAAAATAACTGGAACTTAATACCGTTTGAGACTAACTGGATTTATCAGACACGAGCTTTCGAAGTTAAATCTCAGGTGAGACGTGAGGTGATTGATTGAAATTGTGGTTTACGGGTCGCTTCCCATATGGATTTCGCGACACACCATCACAATGCGTTTATTCGCACATATTCATATTTTCATTGCAGCGATTACATTACCGGTACTGTTATCATTACGTTCGTGAGCATTCATATATTCACATTCACAATATTTAACATAAGCCGAGATGGTCAACATAGGTATATAATCAGTATATGAAAATAACTGCGATGGGTAATCACGTTTAGCACTAATGGTACAAAAAATGTAAACTGTCAAATTTGGCGATGATTTTCTGCTCTTCACTTTCTCGTTCGAGTAAATCTATACAGTCTTTTTTTCTCAAAACGGCAATTTGGAAATCGGAGATGGAATGACCAGGCATGGTGAAGTGTTGTTACAACACATATAAGGGAAGTGGGGAGAGGTGCCGACATAGTGACAGAGCCACATAACTTCACAGTTAGGACCGGATATTTTATGTTTGGAGTTGATGTGCTTCCACAGTTCACATTGATCTTGGGGTCGGATAGTAGATCCGATCTTACGTATTTTGAATCTCTCCGTCTCAGTTTCTGTATATTTGTTGATTTACAATTTAGTTTGCATATTTGTACTGCGGTTTCCTGAATGTGTCGTCCAGCTGCATGTAAGTGAAATTCTGTGCTTGTATCCTGTGGATTTACTACGCTGTGAATGTTGAAACTTGCTTCAGTTTTGCTGACATTTAAAGTTCAGGCTGGGACCATTACGTGCTACCTTGTTCGTGTACCTGTGTCGAGCTCATTAGTAGTCATCTTATTGACAATTATTTGCATCTGGATTTTCGTGTGCTTACTTACCTGTGTACTCTTATACCATTTCATGTCATGCCGATTAATCGTCACTGTTTAACGAGGCTTAACTTTGAGGCTCTCGATCGAAGGTCCTTTTCGTTTGGCGAGCAAAATACGAGACTTTTTTGTTGATTTGTTGGCTGAACAGGACATTGTGGTGGAGGACTCTGTCCGTTGAGTAGCAATGGAGCTTCAGTGGATAACTCATTTTCTCAACGATGAAGAGTTTGTGGATTTTTTTAGTGAGTTTGGTAAAGTGTTGAGGGTCGAGCAGGTAAGAGCACCGTTATTTGAGTTTAAGGAGAAAGTGCGAAAAGCGTTTTTGTTGGCGGACGCATCAGCTGAACATGCTGAACATTTTGACGTATCAGACGAAAATCGACGATTGCAAAGTGCTGATTGTTGTTCCCGGTAGTGCGATTGGAATGCTTCCGGTGCCACACTTTCGGGCATGTGCGTCGTCTTTGCAAAGTCATATTCCGTCGGAGATGTAAGGTTTGACTGCTGTGGTGTGTGACGATTGTGTGGAGCATATGGAGATTGATCATGGTGATTGGGAAAAACTCCAATATGCTATACTTCGGTCACGAAGAGTTCGGAAAGTAATGGAGATGAGATGTATTTTGAAAGTGTGGCAGGTGAGAAGTGAATGAATGTGGAGGGCCCGGTTCATTCAGAGGATCGCCCTGAACATCATGTGCGGACTCCTCGTCACACTGGTTCAAAGAAGAAGATGAGCTCTCTTCCCGGGAGTATGAACAGTAAGATTACGACCATCAGAGGGGCACTGTATGTTCGCTTTCCAGACTACCGGTCTGCTACCGCCTATTTTTTGGGGAGGCCCGTTGGCCGGGTGGTTTAGATCGCCGACATATAGTGCTGGTGGTTAGGTGCCTTACTCTGGGGGTCGCTCGTTCAAATCCCGCTCGGGCCTCGACCAATTTTCTGGACTAGAATCTGTGCTATACTAAGATAAATAACGGAAATACTGTTATACGATCATTTTCTAAATGACAAAAAAAATATCTTCCTAATAAGAAATTGTTTAGCAACGATTGATTTGTGATGTAATTTTGTTATTAGATAAGTTTACATGTTCAATTTTCGATAGACTAGTAATGTTCTTTGATAGAATTTGCTAGTGCTCTTTAATTCTCTCTCTATCTCTCACATTGATCTTCTTCACCGGTGAAGTCGGTGTCAGAGGGTATTTTGCTAGAAACGAGGCGTCTATAATGGTATAACGGGTCTCTCATGTATAACCCATATGAGGGTGTCGTCGTAGTTGAGAATGGAATATATGTCGTTAATAATGCTTTGGAGTGGATTTAGTTGTGGGCTATAGTTGACAACAAGCGAAATTTTGTTGTCTTGGGACTTGGGTATGTATGTCATCAAGTCATCTATGATGATGCTCCTGGCTATATAAATCAGTTCGTTTACAATTCTGGGGCTGTATTTGAGGTTCTTGAAAGCTTGTCGTTGAGGTTAGCATCGCCGTCGGCGTTGTTGGGACAGATTCTTTTGTGGCGTAGGACCTGACTTTTGACAATGGAACTTTAAGTCTTTAAGTTTGGAACTGAAGGTATGGAGGTAGGTATAGCGGTCTTTTGATTTACGATTTAGTGGAGTCTCTTTCATCCCTTCAGGTATCTTGACGGGGGTATCAAGGAAGTAGATCTGGTCAGTGGAGGGGTCCAGGCCGAGGCTGGTGGTGGGATGGAACGCGGCGAATGCTAGATGAAATCTATGGAGGGCTTCCTCACCGCGAGTCAATATGATAAAATATCATCGTTGAATCTAGGAAGCATGGAGCCTAAGGGTAATAATACTTCAGGAAGTTTTGCTTTAAGTTAGTCATGAAGATATTTGCGTACTGCGGTGCCATTTTATGAGCCCATAGCAATGCCGTTCGTCTGTAGCATGGAGGTAGAAATACATTTATGTCTGTAGGTAGAGGTCAACTCCGAACTCGAAGTAGTTATCCGTAAGTCAGGGAGGATGTCTTTCATCGCCCGTAGTCCGTCGTTGTGGGGAACGTCCATAGTGGGCAGGATGTTAACCTCAAGTAGGTTGTTTATACCTTCCAGCTGCTTGAGGAAGTGGTCATTCCCATGGCATCAGTTTGCATATACCTCCTGCTGTCGGATATATCGGCAGTTTAAAATGTTACACACTCTGACAATGAAGGAATGGGAAGTGGGCAGTGTCCTGGATGAATGTAGGGGCGTTAACGGCAAATGGCTGGAACACGCTGTCCACAAACCCGGACATACCCTCCGAGATGGAGCCATTCCCTGAGACTATAAGACGATCTGGTTTACCTGGCTTGTGGATCTTGGACAGGAGAGGAAATGATCTCAGTTTTGGCTCGCTGGCCTTTGGTTTTTAAGCTGTGTACATCTGGTAAGAACTGGTAAGGTTTTTGTTGCTGTCGCTCTACTTCCCGGTGGTAGTCGGTCTTGTTGAAAACGACAGAAGCGCCTCCCTTGCCAGCTTCCTTGATGACAATCTGGCTTTTGGATTTCAGGTTGTCGATGGCTTTTCTCTTTAACGGTTATCGGGTTATAGCGTAGACGGGAAAGATTCTAGTTTATTACCCCCATCAGAAAACGGTTACGGAAACAGCTGATGTACAGGTCTAGCTTAGGATTCCGGCCTTCTGGTGGTGTCCAAGTGGATTCTTTTCTCTTCGCGGGAGGGATTTGTGTGATGCTGTGAAATGTGGAGTATACGCTATAGAACGGAAGCAATCTTTCAGTCGAAGACCACTGAAGAAATCTTCCATATCTCTACATAGCTGAGTCTTGTCAAGGAAAGGTCAGAATGAAAGGTCTATATCTGATAGGTAGCTGGAAAGATTGACCGCATTACCTAGGACAGGGGTGGCGTCTGGTTGGCTGCGGGAGGATTAGTAGGTACCAGACCACTATTAAAAATAGTGCCGAGCCGTTAACCCCCTTTAGGCAACCTCTGCCAGAGAAGTGTGAATTGTTTTCAATATTTTTTCTAGTCTCTGTTGCGAGGAATAATTGAAGGCCAGTGGTGGGTGATTGGAGTATGATATGTGTTTGGTTCCACTGTGAGTTTGATTTTAACTCAAGGCCTAATAAGGAGTTGCTGAGAGGGACTATTTGGCTGCCTGTGCACCGCTTTCTGAAAGCAGAGAAAAAAGCCAAAATTGTGACGTAATTTGTACGAGCGCGCATAACTCAAAATTTCGATGGGCGACCCCCGTCAAGAAGCCTGTCCGGTTGTAGCACTTGAATAAAGGTACGTCTTGCCGAAATATGGGAGTCCAGACTTAATTAATCAATCGGGGAGATGCAATTACGTTAGCAGCTTTTAACATTGTCGTCAATGTAAATTTTAATAGTGGTCTGGACCCTAGTGGCTGGCTGGATGATTCTCTGCAGCTTAATGTTGTCTCCTGCATCAAGTTTTCCGAGTGTTTTTGATACAGGTCATTGGATGTCAGCTTTATCTCCTGTAATGATGTGGGTGGTGGGCGGCTGAATAAGACGCTGATCAGGTGGCTGCGCAGTCTTTCGGATAGCTAAATAGTCGGGAGTATACCAGATCAGCGAATGATGCAGCGTGGGTGAAGGGTATTACAGAAATTATGTTCCCCTGGATACACACAATAGTTTGCTACGAGACTTGTGGTGGGACAACACGTTTGAACAAGTGTCAGTGGAAATGGAAACTTGATTGTCCAATCGGTGTCGGGCGGATATCGAAATACCAGCTCAGGTCCGAGACCACAGAGTATTCCCTCTGGGCACAGACTTCCCTTGTGGACCACGTGGATAATTAACAGAGTTGTATGTAGAATTCTATAAATCGGCTGCATTACCTATGTCGGGTGCCTATTATAGTCGGATTGGACTGACTCGGACATGAACTACGGGACGGAGAGGTACCGGTAGCGGTAAAAATCGAGCCGTGATGGGCTCGAACTATGAACTTCGAATCTACAGGAGCCTACAGAGCCATACTGGAAAATGTTAAAATCTTCCACCTCATTCTAACTCAGAAAGTTTAGTTGTGATAGGTGAATATAGGGTAAGGGAGCGTGGCTTCGACAACAACCAAACAAAAAAAATAGTCTCATTTGCCAATGTTTTCGGGCCCCATTCCAACTCTCGCGAGAACGGTCACAGGATTCGCAAAAATGTTGAAATCTCACACCCAAGACCAACCCTGTCGGAAAAAGCCCAAATTGTGAACAAATATATAATACATCTGTAGCCATTTGGAGAATCAAATGGAAGTGCTCGCGTTGTACGGTCATATATGACGATCAAACCGTAGTTACGTGACCACGAGGTGTCCTCAAAAAGTCATGTTTTTGGTCAACCTGCCCACAGCGCATGCTCCATTTCGCAGGCTCCAATAACATCCCTGCCTCCAATAGCGGAAGTTGACCTTTACTACGTTGCTATGACGTATAGGGAAAACCAACCAACGCACGGTTCAGTTTGAATCCGACCAAACGACTCCTTTAGTGTTGCACATGAGCGAACTACTTTTCATATGCTCTGTCCAGATAAACAGGAAAAATTATCTCCAGATAATTCTTTTTAACGCTAGGTCAACGGAGGTATTATGCAGACTTGAAAAGTAATCAAAATTTTCGTTAAACATCTATTTTACTATATATGATGTCACTTCCGGCGATGTGCGCGAAGGCCCCGAAACCGGTCCAAAAATCTGACTGGTGGCTGGGGTGTTATTAGACCCCCAGCGAGGTGGTTGGTTTTTGGTCTTTTCTGTTCATTTTTTTCTTCACATTTTTCTTGCCTGAAATGGCATAAAAATAATTTACTTTTCAAAATAATTTATTCTCTATCATATATAGTTTTTGAGAGAATAGACTATAGTTTTTGAGAGAATAGACTCCTCAACGCCCGTATTCACGCAGAAAGGGAGGAAGGAGGAGTGAGTGAGTGAATAAAACATGTGGGATATAATACTTTCAACTATTTAGCACCTTTGTTTGGAACCTTGCAGGAAAGATGAAAACATTCGTGATACAACCATTCCGTTGGAACGGGTATAGACCTTGTACCGACACGAAGGAACGATATGTCTTTATTCAGGATGTCCGTTGGTGGTTTTTGGCTTTGGCAGCCATTTGCCTGTTGTTTTTTTTCTATTGGGTTATCCTAGGTTAAGAGATAGGGATTTCCTTTAAAAGCCTTCTAGCCGAGAATTTTGCACAGCAACATCCATGCAATTTGATAAATTTTGATAGACATTGTGATTATCTGCAACCAGTTAGAATATAAGAAAAAGTTAAATACTATTTATATGAATTTTTCGTGAGTATGCTTCAAAACTAGGGCTATTTCCTATGTTTTCTGGGTTCTCAAATTGAGCTTGGGTCAGTCCACTTAACGTTGCCTACAGATAAAAAATGCACACCAGGCTATATTTTTTTCTTTGTTTTTCCTCATATTACACAATTATGAATGCAACAACACACATTATTCAAAAAGTTAATTACTTTGATTTACCATCAGCGGACATCCTTAAGGGGCGAATACAATTAAATCTTGCTATTATTTCAGATAATGGTAGCACATTTTTTTCTTCTTTTTTTTTCTTCTTTTTTGCGGGGTACACTACTTTTTGTTAGCAAATGACGAAATATGCCTAAACGCGAAAGAGAATTAAGAAATATTGTGAACCAAAAACATCCAGCACTCAACCAGAAAAAGCAAAAACAAAACAAACGCTCGATACTCAATATACATTTCTATAAAATAACGCAAGGAAATATCTAATCTCCGACGAGATATATAGATAAATTTATATAATGGAAACTAACAGTTTGCTCAGACTCTGTGCGTAGTTTCGTCCATTTCGCCATGTATACATGTATTCCAGCTTTACAGTGCGCTATATGTATGTAGGCCTAGACGCAAATTCGCACAGTCGCTACCGTTCGATTCACGGTTATATTGCCAACGACACCCAGAATGTATTGATTACTTTCATCATGCCTGAAACTATATCCTTGGAACTCTAAAGGTCGGTCTATTCCCGATAAAAATCCAAAGGAGAAAAAATATTAACAGGGCATCGAATCCGCGAAAAGGACACTTTGAGCTTTCCAGAAGGCCTATGTAGGCGGGTTAGGTTGACCTGACAGCGGTATCCAAGGCATCGCGTGCGATTTGACAGGCGCGAGAGGTTTGTTTACAAACATGTCACATTTCTCGACCACGTGGTGGTAAAGCAAACCATGCAAAGCGGCTCAAGCGAAATATTTAAATTATACAATTTTCCAAAATATCGCGAAAAAGGCAGTGAAAAAATAGCTTGCCCCTTGGAAATAAACGCGGTAGCATTCGTTTAGGGCCCCAGAAATCCAATTTCTACTTGGCATACATTGAGGCCCGGGGAAAACCAGCGCAAAGCCGAGCTCTGGCTGAACGTCGAATACAAGGCCTATGATAAACTGCATAAACCGAACCACATATGTGAAAAGGAACTCGTATATATACCGAAGCAAATGAATAAGTTTCTGAAACCAATCTTTTCTTCTGCTCTGGGCTGTTACAACTATCAAATAACAGTGAGTAAATGGGTTGACATCCCCGTAAAATACGTAATTTTCACAGAAATAAACAAATGTTCACCTACCTCCAGCGGCCATCATGAATGTGGTAATGAAATGTAGGGACCAGTCATTTTCACCCAGCCTGCCCAGGCGCTCGATTTAGATCATATCGAGGTATTCTGCAATAATGCCAGATACTTCAACGTGCCTGTATGACTTATTCTGCCCAGACATTAATAATTAGTTTTCGCGCAAATTTGTCGCCTGGATAGGTTGAATTCAGACAGATCCCTTTCAGCTCTTCATTGTACCAGTACAACGATAAGCAGCAATATTTCAAACTAGTGTTACCAGAAAATTGATCGTGCCCTGGATAAATGCCAGTAGTTCAGAAATTTAAAATTGTGGAAATGTTTATGTAGCCTACTTAAATAACTAAAAAATAATCATGAAAATATATGTAATAAATAATTATTATATATAGGCAATAAATCATGAAGATATGCAATTGTTTCAAGTTGCTCTACTGTTGCCGATAAGCAAGGTCCAATGAGCTATGATAGCAGCAATAAACTTCCCTTTCCATGCACTTTGAAGAGAGACTGTTACTTGGAGTTGTTTGACCCAGAAAATATATGCAGAAATAATACTTAAATAGTACAGTCTGTTACAGTAGACTTTTGTCTCAAATCCGTCCGCTCTTATAACTGGTCCAATACAGCCGCCAGCTCAGATTATAGCCGCCATCTTGGATATCAAATATGCTGTCAAAGGCATGCAACCCGAACTGAAAACATTATCTTTCAAAGTTTATATTTAGTAACCCAGCCTGGCTTATTGTGTTGTCACAAACGACATACATTTCCGAAAACCTGGACTGGTTACCCGGCCTCCCTTCTCTCCAATACGGAGACAGCATCTTGGGACGTCTACAATTTCGTTGTCTAAATCCTATCTTTTAACTGGAGCCTTTCTAACGGTGCATGAGAGATTGGTTTAAATATAAGGCACTCGAACACGGATTATTTATTAATCACATATTCTACAGAAATAAAGAAATAAAAAACTACTGTAGTATCACCGGGTATATGTGCATGTGCGCTATTATAGTAAGACTACCGGTATAAGGGTTTATCAATCTAATTAAAATTATATCCTATCCGCTCCCCCATTTGGATATATCGCTGTATCCAAATGGGGAGCAAATAGGATACAATTTTAATTAGATTAAATGGTTTATACATGGCAGTGTGACTAACGTCACAGGACCTACGAAGTTACTTAGGGTTTGATATGATTTAAGTGTGTACTCGAGAGATGACTTGGGGCCCCTATGTGCTACCGTGAGAGAATTTATATAGCTGTCTCTAATTGAGGTGGGTACTATTAACTTTCCCAGATGCCACCGATGGTGAGTCATTAGCGTAGCAACTATTATCGCCCTCAGTTCCTATTACCCTGGACACTTATCAGCCCAGCAGTACAGCACGAGGTCACCCATCCACGTCTTGACCGGGCTCAAAGTCACTTCGGTGATTTTACGAGAACGGGTATGTCCAACGTGATATGCCGTATCAGGGAACCTTCAAAAGTCACAGTGAAACATACAGCCAAGAGTTCCCGATGGGCATGACAGTGCACTCGCTGATCCATCAATAAATAATAAAAAATAATTATAAATCAACTTTTCATCAGAATTCGGTCAGCTCAGAACTTGCTGGTAACAATGCCCTAATGCAAGTGCATGCCAAAAATCAAGGTTCTAATGTCAACGGTTCTCCTTATTTTGCCGACGAAACGATTCGGATGGACTGACTGACTCACTGACTCACTCATTACCGGACAATTTGCAAATGGTAGCCTACTTCGTAGGAATATCCGCTGTATCACACATACCGGTAGTGTTTTATTTCTTTATTTCTCTAGAATATGCGATTAATAAATAATCAATTTGCGAGTGCCTTCCGCTTTTCCACAGGTACCTTCCGAATGCACCGTATTGTGTTGCTTTTAAAGTTGGCTTTGGTTTGCTTCGACTGTAACAAAGTGTGAAGAGTGGTAAAGAAAGACGAAATTGACGCATATTAACGTACTTCTGTGGAGGTCAACCTTTGACCCTGACAGTTGACCCTGTGCATGCGCGCAAACAGTACCGGGAAGACCATTGTCGGCTGGGTCAAAGGTCACTTCCGGTCACGTTTTGGCACGTGACAATGACCTTTGGCCTCCACAGACGTAGGTCAGTGTGCGCCAATTTCCCCTTTCACATGTCAGTACAAGCCGTGGTGATGCGAAGACATGAAGGCGCCATCTGTCGACAGAAGGCCAACTCAACCCTTTCTGCATTTGCGCACACTTCGCCATCCATAAGACGGCTTGCGAATCGTGTGTCTCCATTATCGTGGAGCGATATCCGGTAGTTTACCATATTCTGTTCGGCCTTCATCCGGCGGAGAACAGACTCGAGAAATATGATAAATTACACGTTTTCATACCACTTCGGAAACAGATATTGCCTGAGCTTACAAAATATATAGGTATGAACAACTTCCGTATCATCCAAGAGGTGTGGTAGATCTGTGATTTTGAGCAAGTAGGTCATCACATGACTCGAAAATGGCGGGTTACGTTGGGGTTACGTCAGTAGACTTTAGCTAATTGGCTGACGAAGTCACGTGGTATTGATTTCTGGAAATTCCCGATTGCAGTTGCCGAAAGTAGGCTGAAAATGGATACACACGATCCCAGGGTCAGTCTTATCGCGTATAGATGACCCAGATGGTTACAGGTTGCCCTTTCTGGTTATGCGCGCTGGACATTTCCGTGGCATCATCAATACAGCAGCCAGCATGACTCGATATTTGTGAAACTCAATAGTCCCACACCCTGATGACGTATTAAATCTCTCCCAATCACGTGATGAATTGTGTATTCCTTCCTCTGCATGACACGTGAACACTTATCGATAAATCTAACAAGGCTAAAATAACACGAAACCAATTAAATTTTCATTGTCAACGCAAAGCAGATGTGCCGCAAGGCGCGAAGTTCTATATGTAACCCGATACACCAAATTAAAGCTTGCACTTCTTACTGTGGCAGTCCATGGACCTCGCGCTGGCAATTGAGTTGATTTCATGTTACATGAGGGAGGTGACAGGCTAATTGATTTGTATAAAGATCCACACCAGCCATCTAATTGTCATGGATGTTGGGGCCAGCATTGCATCAAGGGACAGAAGTGGGATTTTATTGTCATGGATGTAGGTGTTTCAGGTTTCAGGACAATTGGCCTATACATATCATTACATGGCAATTTCCGTGACGTCATCAATTAGGGGGCAACTTGTTTGAGCCTGTATTATGGTACAATACCTATCATTTCTCAACATTGGGAAAGCCCCACATGCTAGCATGACGTCGGTATGATGAACAAAGTGACTTATGCAATAGCCAAATAACCAGGACGATGGCGATCACGACGTCATCTGCAAATAAGGGGTTCATGAATAACTTGGACTCCATCTGGATAGGTGAGCAAATATCTGGAGAAACGTACTGTTTTTTAACCCATGGATTTTTTTTCTTGTGGACTAAACTATAGAGTTTGGGTATTTGCTCGATTTGGCTGATGCTGTGGAGTACGATGGGAAGGGTCTCGGGGCCATGGTTCGAATTTCCTTGGAAAGTCATGAAGTGCATGCGCACTGACAGGCCTAGGGTGTACATTTTTTAGTCTAGGTGAGCCATCCGTGGTCCAAATGGGTTGGGTGGGTGTCATATTGAAGCGCTTATGGGATAGAGTCCGACCAGGGGGATTTTTGCTGGAAGTCGCGTCATTCTGCGCATGCGCAGTCGGAAAATAGTACATTTGATCGCTCTGTCTCACCCTGTAGTGTGCAATGGGAGGGGTCTTGGGGTCGTGGGTTGAATTTTGCTGGTAGGTCATGATGCGCATGCTCACTCGGCAGGAAGGCCCGGGATGGACGTTTCGGGGTCTAGGTGAGCCATCCGTAGTCCAAATATGTTGTATAGGGTGAGATATTGAAGCTCTCGTGAGGTAGAGTTCGACTGGGGTGGCTATGTTGGAAGTACCGTCAAGCTGCGCATGTGGAGTAAGAAAATCATAGAAAAAGGGTATTTGGGGTGGGTGATTTGGAGTCTAGGTGAGCCATATGAGGTCGCAACGGGCCGCGTGGGGCCTAATTTTGAAGCGCTCGTGGTATAGAGTCGAACTCGTTGTTGTTTTTTGAAAGTTACGTCAATCTGCTCATGGGCAACCGTGGAGTGGTAGAGAAAGGGCAGTTTCGGAAATGCACATGGGTGTGATTGGGGTAGAGGTGGAATCTCAGTGGTCAAAATGGGGCGTGTAAGGAGTCATCTTGAAGCTGTTCTTGGATGGTGTGCACCGTCAAAGATCACTTCCGGCCACATGACGTCGTGAAGGTCGTACGCAAATTTCAAAGATCAGTGAGAGGTTTTTCTCGTTCTAAATGAACGGTTTTATTTCAACATGCTATGTTACTTCCAGCCACACGACCGAGTCAAAATCTGGTGATTGACCCCAAAAAATAGGTCCTTAACCACGCTACTCCTAGATGGCGCCAACTCTGAATGGCACGTGTAAAACCATGCGCACGTCGGAGTCGAAAGTTGAAGGGTGTGCGCATGACTGTTACATCATCAGTAATAGAGAACGCGCGGAGTCGCTTGGATGCGCGCTCTGGACAGGCTTACATGCACATTCATACGCTAGGGCCCTGGAACAGAGATACGCGCATGTGCGCTGCGGGAATAGTGGACAAAGAGCATGTTCGGATCAACAGGGGAGTTTAGAAAGATGTGAGTCATATGGGTGCCAATGTGTCTTGCAAAATAGTGTTATGGTCGCTTTTTAAAGCCACACTGATGCGTACCTCACCGCTTAGTGAGAATCTCTCTTTCGCGAAGCATGGTTGACCATGAAAAGGGGCTTCGAACGATTTTAGAGTGTTTATCCACTGTTCCGTGATAATCCAATGAAGGCATGGTGTGACGTTCTGCCAGGTTGATGTCGAGTACTAGCTGTACTCAGCGGGTGGTGGTCTGTGGTCTCTCCCGCAAATGTTCAGGTAGATGTTCTTCATTTTTTTTTTCCGGGATTATACACTCTCGTCATTTTGCACCACCTCACCTCTGGGGAGAAACCGTTTGTTTTTCTTTACCCGCATCTCGAACTCGTTTGATCAAAACACTATTCGCTATACTGTACGAGCGCCTAGTGCGTCATTCAAGATTCAGCCGTCTTCCATTAAAGAATTTCCGCGTCCGTAATCCGAAAAACTAATTCCTATAACAGCATTAGCACCAAATTCAAAGAAAGCTATCATGGCATCCAAAAGCATAGGCTAGCTTCCTACAAGAGAGAAGCGGTCAATAGTTTTAATGATACTGGCAAGACATCATGATGTTCCAAAAATATCGAATCCCTATCGCTGATTGGTATTCTTAATCCATATGATTTTCGTTGTAAAGTCGTTATTTAGAGAACGATGTGACTGTGACTGTTCATATGAACATCATGCGCAGTTTGAAGTACCGGAGTTCATACAACCCCTACAGCACTGGATTAAGCGGAATTAGACATAACTTACGAAACGTAACGTCAAAGATCTTGCATGTATTTTGCTGTCAACCTACGACATGTATCGCCGAATTTGAGAAAGTGGATGCGCTTGGTGGTATAGTCCCGTTTTGTACGTTGATTAACTTTGTCACATTTTACACAGGATCTAGGAAATGCTAAATTTCTGTTAAAGCCCGGGGCGTTTATAGCCCATTGTTTAGGTTCGTAACCTATTGTACAGCAAACATACAAGACAGGGTTTTGGGTGAGAACAACAACAATAACGTGAGAATTACAACGCATATAAGGGAAGTGGGAAGAGGTGCCGACATACTGATAGAGCCACATGACTTCACACTATAGTCTTCTGGTTAACCTGTTCTAAAGCACATGCAATGAATCGAACGAATCGTGATATGTGTTGTATCTCACGTACGCTTTTATTTTACCTGTTCATGTGGCAACTTGGATGACATGACCACACGGCCCTTAGCACCGGCATAAGCGGTATTAGATACAAATCTAGAGAGATATGATGGAAATGCTCTGACAACTCGTATATTAGTAATTGGTGAGCTGTGTCGCTGTGACAACTCGTACACTGGGGAGTGGTGAGCTGTATCGTCGTCAGATGATGACGGCATTTAACACAAGAGACTAGTCTGTAAGGCCCGATGTCGACCCAGCATCAACTTCACACAATGCCAACATATATCAAAGACCAAAAGGTCTGTACAGGGGGCAACCACACGAGAACTTAAGCTCAGATAAGGGCTTGAACATTGAAATGCTCCTCCGCCCAGGCATATACCAGCACATCTCGGTCTTGGGCCATGGAGTATTCGTCAAACATCTGAACGATAGGTAGGTTCAGTCCACAACAACTATGGTAGAGATAAAACAGGAAGTACTGTCCCCACACGCTACTACTTAGAAATTGCATCGCTTGACTGTTCCAATACCAGATCTGAGTGGATTCGTCCATGAAGGTCTGGTCAGGATCGATGGGTGGCAGGCCGAACGGGTCAAAGTATTCGTTCTAATCTCCTATTGAGTACACGGCCGCCCAATGTTATGAGTCGATCCGTCGGGTCTATGTTGAGAACGTATGCGGCGGGGTACACATGGTCTAGCGGGGAGACGTTTTTGAAAAACATTCCTTGAAAGACAGTCCGTTTCTATGAAGGGTTATCCAGCATGGTGAGTCCGCAAATCATAGTTATGATGTTGGGAAGGGGCGTCTCGAATTGGATTTTCAACCGCAAGTTGCCTTTCTTGACTGTCGTTGCAGTACAAAATGTAGCCGTCACACTAGGCATCCCGATCGATGTGGTTTCCTTCGTCTTTGTCCATTTGAGGTTCTGATAACTGCGCAGTGTGAAATTCGTGATGGACCCTGTTGTTCGTCCACATGCAGGGCAACAAAGTTGACATTGAAATTTTTGATGTAGAATGGGTTTTCCGCCTACACTCCGTTGAAACTGGTGTTCCACGGGCAGGCCAAGGACAGATTCCCTCAAAATAAGTGTTCTTGGTTGGGGAGAAGACTCTGAGCCAGAACGAAAAACACTTTGGTTTGCACATGTCGGATAGGATATTGGGTTTTTTTTTCTCCAAATCTATGACCTAACTGCACGGCTGGATTCGGTTTCACTTTGCGGACGTACAAGGTTACCTATTGGATGCTGATCTTACTGTCAGGCGATGCATCGGTAGCCAGTAAATCAAAGGCCTGTGATGCCACGTCAGTCAGTTTGATGGGCACTCTGTTCAAGAGTCTTATGAGATCAACCGAGTGACTGTTCGCTGTGATATCCCGCAGTGCGTTCCATCCGGCTGTATCGGTCGCCTTCATGTGTCCAGGAGTGTCCCTGTAGTAAGAGGGTGCTGTTAAGTGAGATTTGTTGACTTCTCGGACTGCTGAAACAGTGAGGGCAGCCAGAGATTGACTGAATCCACCAGGACCCCTTCCTCGAGATTGGTGCCATCGTCATAGACGATCTCGACTTTCACGTACAAACAGGTGTGCGCTAAACACACATACGCCGTATCAGATTTAGAGTTGACGAATTCGATAGGGCTCGACTTTGTGATGCTGGATAGATGGAGATGTTCCATTCATTGCCCTTCTTCGACGCTAGTCTGGGTCATAGGTACGGTCCACAAATCAAATTCGCTGTTGGTGGAAACCCGGCTAAGATTCTAAGGGTATACGTCTTAGATTTCTCCTTATTCTAGTCTGAATGTGAGGTGCCGAGGGAGGGTTGGGTTTTTTTTATTCACCTGACGTCAATTTTCCCACCTCTTACATCTCTCACCAATTTATTTTCTGTATACCGTAGGATTCTACTATTGGACTGTTAATCCCCAATTCCCGCCCTCCGTACATGTCATTTGACAAATAAATGCAGGTTTATTGTCTTGGTGAGAAAATTACCGCTCGACCTGGGGAATTACAGGTTAGTTTTTCTGGGTGTTCTTGCATTTACCATGTTTACCCAATGTTCAGGCGCATATTCCATCAGATGGTTTCGATGCTCATCAATCAAAATCAGATCGGTTACTCATTCCAGCTGATGTGTCATTACAGCTCTCGAGCTAGTGTATCTAATTCCACTGAAGCTGTTGCTAGCAGCCTTGTGGTTGCTTTATAATTTCCACACGAACAGCTGCAATAAAAGCGCGGCTGAGATACACCTTATCATCCGCTGTATTATAGACTGAATGCGAGGTGCCGAGGGAGGCTTTCCTGGAAAGTCATGGTTGTTGTTTATTTCTGTCTGAACTGGATAACTGTAGAGTGCACCCTGGGATTGGGTACGAAGATTGCAAAGTTTGCAGCAGGCGTGGGTGGATTAGGGCCATTTTTCGTATGCTCCTGTATCGACCGAAGAGTTCACTCAGCACGGGAGCAGTCGAATTCGATAAGATGGCCCCGTGAAAGCCGCTTTTCTGTAAGATCTTTTTCTGTGTGACTTGAGAGACTTTTTCCCTCCAGGGTTCGAGACCTGTCTTGTGCTCAGTTAACTTTGCCTTCTGAGCGGGTGTCAGTGGTATGTTGTCTTTTAACAGGTTCCAAAACGATCTCACATAGACAGCGCACATGATAGGGGTCCGCTCCACGAACAATTGTCCTGTCAAATTTGGTTTAGGCTGTCATGCAAAACTAACGGTGAAACATGCTACCCGCACGTTTTATCCTTCGTAGGCTACTTACCTAACCCTTATCCCCACAGAGACAAAATCAGGAAAGACGGAGTGCCCAATATATTTGTATTATCCCTTTCAACACGGACATTCCCACACACTTATCGCATCGCTACCAACGCAAACTTGGCACAGCCGGATTACATTTGCCTCGCCAGGTGCACAAGTTGAGTGGTACCTCTCACGTTTTAAACCCTAGTACTAGGCCTAGGGGAGCGGGGGTTGGGCATTATGGCCCCTTATGAAACTTTCTGCGCTATCTCAGGAACGACAAAAAAATTGAGAGCTGACGTTCCGTGACATCATACTGAAGTCATTTTGAGCATATTTGCATAACCTCTCCCCCCGACCAGAGAATCATGAGCAAATTCAAGATGGCCGCCACGTGGGGGTACCAGATAAGTGATGTTTTCGTCATTTTTCTGAAAAAAACTGCGAGGAATAGTGGGCAAATACTATTTTATTTTACATCGAATTAGTATTTACTAATTTATCATGCAGTTTTTGCGGAGAAATTACATAAATGAAGAAATTGGAAAATCTGACCTAAAAATCGACTACAAAATGCGTTTTTTTAAATGACGTCACTGTGACGTCATCATAGCGGCCATTTTGGATTTTTTACATTTTCTGGAAGAGTTTATCCAGGGGTATCGTTTGTCAAGTTTCAGCTCCCTATCTCAAGAGGTACGAAAAATAAACAGGAGGTAAGAAATGAACTGAAGAGGTTCCAAAAACCCAAAGTAGTAAGGATTTAAAATGATGTACCGACGCTCTTTGTTTTTACTGAACAGATTCTGCCCAATGAAGATGAGGCTGAGCCGCCGATTGCCTGGTGTATCCGCGCTTCGGTTTCCGCCATGAGATCATCAATGACAACCAAGATGTCCGGTTGCAAGTCGGTCAGGGTAGTAGTTCCTTCTTGAACGTGATCTGAGACATCGTCTCGTACACCGCATGCCCCTCCCTCAACACTTCACTACCGGGGTGGTGAGTGGTAATCATGCTGTCGGTGTGTTGAACGAGTTTCGTCTGGCCTGAGCCCAACCGTCCCGCGAAGAGACAGGTGAAGGGATGTTTCCACCTGGAATCCATGGTTGAATGTGTATGCGCTGGCGTGCTAGCTGACTATGACAAAATTGTAACGAGTGAGAAGGCGTCCGCTTCGATGGAGTTCTGGTATGTGCAGTGAGCCGTGGTACCGTTGTCGAGCGGTACAGATCTCCCAAGAAGCATAGTTTGGGATAAGTACAGACCTCAGAAATCGGCTCTAATTTTAGCTGACAGTATGGCGCATCATGGGATTGGAACATGAAAGCAAGACCCCACATTATCCGTGAGTGTCTGGCTTCCTTTCTTCATCCTTTCATTGGGTTCTGACGCCGCATCGGCTTTTGCTGTATAGATGCAATTGGCACTGGGTTACCTGGGTATATTCTGTAGTGTTAGTCTATGGCGTGGTTGTTCTCGACGATACGGGTTTCATGTTTTTCCAGGACATCTTAGTAGGTCGTGGAGGTGAGAACCGGATAGTCCATCTCGTCGTCTTCCTTTTTATCGACGCGGTTGATAACTTGCCTACTGGACTTGGGTCAGTGCGTCCTTCATAGCACGACACCATGCCAACTGGACGGATGACCGTTCGTCTGGTGCAAACAGATGGTCCACAATAGGTACCACTTTCTCAAAGGCCGTCCATACATCGAATTCTAAGGTGATTCCTCTGGTAGGGTCCTGGTAACGGACAATGGTGTACGTATATGGCATTCTTCACGTGGATGAGGTTGCCAACGATTTCTCTGCTCTACACCAGTTTAAATATTCGAGGATATAATTCTGGATGTAGCAGGTATAGACGATACTGTTACATCTCGAGAGTGACAGAGGAAGACCACATTCAAGCAATTAGCAACTGGGGAAGAGGCTTCGTTGATTCGGAAACTTCAATGAATCTTTTTAGAATGATGTTAATAACGAATATTTTCGCCTCAAAATAGATATAATGTATACACACACATACACATCTACACATCCGCATATACATGTACACGTCGACACCGACACATGCATATCCTCATCCACATATACACATCCACAGTTAAGTATTGTATAATGATACATATTTATAAATATAAATTATATTATAAAGTCTATTTAATATGAACAAGTTATGTATGAGAACTGTTTACTGATCAATATAATATGCCTATGGTTTCAACAATTTAATCAGGCGATTAGCTTAGCACCAGATATTGTTTTAGTTTTTTGTTTGAGTTATTTGTTTGAGTTGATGTCATCACAGCTCCCGAGCTAGCGTATCTAATTCCTCTTAAGCCGGTGCTAGAGGCCGTGTGGACACTTCATGGTTTCCACATGAACATCTGCAATAAAAGCCCGGCTGAGATACTAAGGCTACGTCCGAGAATTCACCTTATTCTCGGGTTTGCATGTGAGGTGCCGACGGAAGCTTTCCTGTAATCATATGGTTGCTTTTAATCGCCAGACATCGTCAGTTTTCCCACCTATTGCCTATCGCTCCAATTGAAAAAGTTGGAATTATCTCCAACGAAACGTCAGTTACACAGCAATAAAGAAGTTGTTATCCATAGAACAACTTTGTTTTATATACGCCGAGTTCTAGCTGCACAGCAAGGAAAATATAATATGCATTACATTCTATGTATTGATTTTAACTTATTTTCTCTTGTTTACTATATTTCATGTATTATGCTATCGTACCATTGAACTTGCTTGCTGTTGAAACGGTGACGAATGCGCACTGGTCAGTACAGAAGAAGAAGAAGAAGAAGAAGAAGAAGAAAATGTGGGTTCCTGCCAGAACTAATCTTGTGTTCTTATTTGTTATAGTGTGTGAACCTGGATTACTGGTGGTCCTTGGAGAGTCTAGATTTGAGCTCAGTTCAAACCGAGATCCTGAAGACCAGAATGACCATTTAACGAAGATCAAACTCAACTAATGAAACTGAGTACAAGAGGATGCCTATAGTTTGGCTATATTTATGAGTTTCTCCAACATTTTCTGGGCCACTTTTGGGGCTGATGAAGAAGACCACAAAATTATTTCAATTATCAATTTATATATACTTAAATTTAACGTTTTGACAAGTGCTTGACCGCTGGTTAGATACAATTTATCTTGGGGTCTATAAAAATGAAACGCTCTGTTGATGTAATGGTTACGTATAGGTTTGAGGGGTGGGGGAGTGGAGTATAGTAGACATAACATTGTTAATTTTAACCCACCCAGACAGCAGATTAGGTCCTATTGTATGCTCAACTTTTTCTCGCTTCGACCACTCAGCCAGGTTCAGTTCAGTTCACAATCCTAAATCTCCCCTTTAGAGAGAGGCATCTCTTTCGAGTAATATTTGGTTCATATAAAATATCACAGTTCGCATCATTAAAAGCGGGCACAAAATAAGATACTAATACTAAGCATTGTCACTCTGGGACACCAATTTTGCAATAGTTCACAATTCCACCACTCCAATTTAAAAGGAAATTAGGCAGCAAGCAGTTATTCATTAGGTAGATTAGGCAGCAAGCAGTTCCTAATTTCACTACTCCATTTTACAAGGAAATCAGCCAGCAAGCAGTTCATTAGGCTATGATTGTATACTATGTATACTATGATTGTTCTTTTGAATTTGGTGCTAATACTGTTATATGCAATATGGAATAGGTCTTTGGATTATGGACGCGGATATTCTTTAATGGACGACGGTTGAATTATGAATGACGGACTAGACGCTTGTAATTAGGCGGATTAGGCAGCGAGCAGCACAGCACGTTTATTATGAAGGCAATAGGTCAGAACCTTGACATATTTCTAAGTCACAGGAACGCAATCCTCATGTTGCTCAATTTTCTCGGTGAAGTGTGATGGATTGATAATAAAGTCATAGATGTCTTGGACAGTGTTAATCCCAAGGCATACAGCTTGGTGGCAGTCGTGGCATATAGAGTGGAGAAGCTCTGACAAGGTATTTCTGCCGGGACAGGACATTTGACAAGAAAATGTTCACAATCTTACAGAGATTACAGGTTAGATTCACACTATGCTGAGTGAAATCAGCCCGGTTGGACTGCAGAATATAAGTACGGTACCGGTAAGTATCCGAAGTAGAATTCCCAATCGTCGAACATCGCACGGGGAACTGGATACTAACGAGACAGCAGGATGCATTTTGGTGAGACAGTCTAAGCGCGGATGCAGATGCTTAAGGGATGCGATTTGAAGAGCAGATCTTCTGTCCAGAAGGATGTAACTGCATTACAAGACATTGTTTTCCATTTGTACTTGCTCGAAGATTATGAATAGATGGTAGGAGATATACTGCTAGTAAATTACGAACCAACGAGAACCAACTGCTTTGAACGTGGCCTTTCATAATAACTTGTCTAACGGCTAGGTCATGTTCAATTAACTCGTCGTTCGTGCAGATGCTGACAAGTAGAGAGAACATTCGCAGATGAAGTTTGGTTGTCAAAGGCAGGGCGGCAGCAAGGATGTATGGAGCAGGATCTGCAGCACGGGTGGGCAGGGAGAGGATCTCCTTTAGGGCCTTTAGGTCTCCTAAGGGTCTTAGGGTCATCCTCTTCAAGTCCGTGTCGTTAGCCCATGAAGAAGGACTGGGAACGAAGTAGATATCCAGGACACGAGGTACTAGGGTTGAAACCATTCTTGCCATGAAGGCCAGACTCCATTTGGGAATACAGCACTCGCCTGGCGTATGTAAGTTTAGTGAGTTGTCTCGCAGAATACCCAGATGTTTTACATCCTCTTGCATATCGCCCCAATTTACAGACTCAGATGCTGGAAGAGTCTGGTCATGAAACTCTAGCAGGTGTATAGATTTAAAGTTGGTTGGTAGTCCGCTTTTTGTTGGCTGGATTTCATATCTTTCGTGATCACTGTAATCTTCTGTCATGAAGAAGAGGGTCTGAAGATTTCTCTCGTTGTTGGCTACTAGGGTAACACCGTCCGCACACGTAGAGGCGCCGCAGTTCACAAGACCTATATTGGATCCGAGACCACATGATTCCAGCCTGAACAGCAGGTCAATGAAATAAACTTTGTACAGGTCAGTAGAGAGAATACCACCTTGTCGGACACCTTGTTGTTGATGTATCTTGCCAGATATTGAATCTTGCCATTTGACTTGGGTGTTGGCGTCGGTATGGAGGTATATATCAGTTAGCCATAGACTTCCCTCTTTGCCAGAGATGTAGAGTTTGCGGAGTAGACTTGAGTGATTTACCACATGAAATGCAGCTTTGGCATTCAGGAAGGCGACTGCTGATTTCTTCGAGGAGTCTTTTGATTCAAGGACTGCTTCCAAGAGAATTAAGGCACTGCAGAGAGGGAGACACGTTTTTAGTTAAGTCTCGTTGGAGTGGATGCTGGGCGGCAGATGAGGTGTTGGATAAATGATTACGACGAGGATCTTTGTAATACGAGGCGTGAGTGTAATTCCTCTGTAGTTGGCTGCTTGGTCGAAGGCCCCACTTCTTCTTGTATATAGGAGTTAATATGCCGTTTTTTCATCACCCCTGGATGACAATGCGCTTTTAATGTGGCATTCAGAAGACACACTATAGCTGGAGCAACACTGTTGATTCCATGTTTCACGTGCTCCGCAGAGACACCTACAATGTCAGGAGCTTTCCCTACGTTGAGCTTGAGGATAGCATTTCTCTCGTCACTCTCAGTAATGACAGGGGTTGGAGTGCTCTGTTCTGAACATAGGTCTAGCAGAAAAATCTGGTAAGATATGTAGCTGAGAATTAAAGAGCCAGTGCTCCGGATTATAGACAATTTCTGCTTTTGTAGTAGAACTAGTAGAACTAGTAGAACTTATATTTATAATACCATCCTGTTCAGCATTATCAATGCTGCAAACGATGGCTGGCTTCGACTACACGGTTCAAAATTCTCACATTTGGCGATACATATCGCATGCTGATAGCAAAATACGAACGTAGCGTGCA
The DNA here is from genome assembly GCA_036873755.1 of Hanleya hanleyi. NCBI lineage: Eukaryota > Metazoa > Mollusca > Polyplacophora > Lepidopleurida > Hanleyidae > Hanleya > Hanleya hanleyi. The sequence goes on from JAVTVY010015619.1 coordinate 41,110, forward strand.
AGATCTATGGCGCTACGTTTCGTAACTTGTGTCTAATTCCGCTGAACCCGGGGCTAGGGGCCGTATGAACCCATGTACTTCAAGATCCTCATGGTACTCATATGAACAGTCACAATCAAAGCGTGACTGAGATACATTATTCTTTAGATGACGACTTTACAACGAATATTATGGATTAAGAATACTGATCAGCGATACGGATTTGATATTTTTGGAACATCATGATGTCTTGCCGGCATCATTGAAAACTGTTGACCGCTTCTCTCTTGCAGGAAACAAGCCTATGTTTTTATATACTATGATTGTCTTTTTGAATTTGGTGCTAATACTGTTATATGAAAAATGGAATAGGTCTTTGGATTATGGACGCGGATATTCTCTAATGGACGACGGCTGGATTATGAATGACGGACTAGACGCTTGTAATTGTCAGCCTATAGTATTGGACCCTTCTACGGAGGACCAATGTCTGGCTGATGCAGCAACAACATTTTCCCAGTTAGACGGCAGATTTTGAAATCGAAAACGAGGCCGCGCTATGTCATCGGTCAACTGAGACAGTCACGTGGTTGTGTATAAAGATTGGAGTGGCTCCTATAAATAGTGATCCAATGAGAATGTTTGTCTTAGTTTAAAATGGCGGGGTCGAATGACCAATCACTGAAGGGGAGACAGCTGGAACAGTGCGCAGACACTGTCTGTTAATATCTTGATTTGACAGAGAGTGATACAGTCTAAGTGAATTGTGTCCTGACTAAGTTATGCCCCTTGGGTGTACCTAAAAAGCCGGACTCATTTACGGAGAGAAAATGAGCAGGTTGACCTCCACTTTTCCCCCACCTTTTTAAGTTAGTACCGGACCTGGGAACATGAGAAAGAAATTTAATTGAAATCGCTCTTTCAGATTTGTTTGGAAATTGAGCCGAATTTGATCATTTTTCGGCATTTTAATGGGTTTTCTAGGAAAAATGAAGCAAGCTTGGAGTGAAATGTTCGAGATTCATTTTTTTTTAATAAGTTATCAGTGCTGTGTCTTAAAATAATAGTTCAATCTTGCTCTTTCAGAAATATATACCGTACATATAAGTGATTTGGGTTGAAGATTTTACAACAATTGGTTGCCGAAAAAGCGGACCCATGGTCCATTCCTTGCCGAATGGAAGAGTTCATGAAGTGCACCCATAGGTACGGTACTTGCAGTTGTTTCGGGTTGTGCTAGGTCACTTTGGTTACTGATAGGCGATGACATGAAAAGACTGTTCAGATTCTGGAACAGGCTGGCTAGAATGGTTTGTAGGTTGGCTGCAGGAGGCACTACTGACAATGATGGGGGTATGAACGTTGGTAGGCTGGACGTGTGGTAGGCTGTAGGGTGCGTTACTTTCGGTGATAGAGATGTGGTCGCTGGTAGGCTGGATTGGTGGTTGGTTGCTGGCAGTGTAGTGGAAGTTGTTAGGCTGGACTGGCGGTAGGCTGCAGGAGAGGCTGCTGGCGGTGGAGATGTGGTCGTGGGTAGCCTTGATTGGTGGTTGGTTGCTGGAGGCCTTGCTGGCAGTGAAATGGACATCGGTAGGCTGGACTAATGGTAGGCTGCACGAGACCTTGCTGGCGGTGGGGATATGGTCATTGGTAGGCTGCAGGAGAAGTTGCTGGCGGTAATAGTGTTCTGGCCGTTTGTAGGCTGGACTGGTGGTAGTTTGTAGGAGGCATCGATAGGTGTACTAACGTTGGTGGATTGTACTGAAGCTTGACCGCTGGAGGTGTTGAAAGTGTATGTACCGATACTGTTGGTAGGGTGGGCTGACAATATGCTATAGAAGACGTTGATAGGTTAATTATTGTGATGGTTGTCTTCTTAGCAGATGCTGTTGATTGTAGAATTTTGGAGGAAAAGTAGGTTCTGGAAGATTAGTGGATTTTTGTTGTCTTCCGGGATGGACACACGGCATAATGTTACTGGGAATTCGGGGAGCTAGCTGTCGGGTGCAGGGCCCATGGGCTTACTGTATTGTGCGAAACGAAACGCCCGTTTCGTTTCGCAGAATACAGTAAGCCGGGTTCGGCATGGTGAGTAATCATGGAAGGCTGGAATGAGTGGAACAATGGTGGCGGATGTTGAAAAAGCCAGGGTGGTAGTTGTTGGGGTTGAATTTGATAAGGAGCAGAGTTGTCCTTTGAAGCTGGCTGCGCCGGGGTATATGCAGGATCAGATTCTTGACCGATTGCTATTGGTGTAGTTGTTTGGCGATCTAGATCCCAGGAGCTTCCGGGGCATAGGCGGCCCCTGGACCCTCGCCTAAAGTGCTATGATAGTGGCCGTACCACATTGAATTTGCTTCCGACGCCCCTGGTATCCATATCGTCACCTGTATGTATGTTATAGCGACTAGCGTCTTCATTGAACTGATCGCAAGTCTCTGAAAATATTCGGAAGACACAACAACTGAGACACACTATAATGAGTGAACAATGGTTTATCCAACTTTTGTTACTAAATTTTTGATCTTGCAGTTTGTATAAACTAATCGGAAAAGGTACTGGAATTTGATGTATACATGTATGGAATAATAATTATTCCGTACAGTTATTAATAACTATCTTCCAGACAGCAGGCACGTGGCAGGTTGACGTTGGTGAAAGGACAGCTTCGCCTGTAATTAATACAAATACATGTTCAGGGTGTCCGTCTCAACATACCGATGATAAGAGGGTTAGTGAAAGAGGGGTCCGGTGCATATATCATCAACACAAACTAGAACCAAACAAGGAAAATCTGGTTATGAAACATGATTACTATTTATTAAATATTCCTTGAATATAGAATTACCATATTCGTCAGCTACCTTGCTGAAGAGCTTCTTGCTCAGTTGACATGTTGCTGTTCGTCTGTGGGCCGGCTTCATTGGTGGATCTAATTTTTGATCCATTGGCAGGTCCGACACCAATGGCGAACAGGGTCTATGGCGCTTCCGTGGGTATGGTAAGACCCCCCGATCCACGTTTTTGTCAAAATCTGAAGTGTAATAACAGAATCGAACTACGTTTACGCCATCGACTGCTTGTTATCAACACCCCCCCCTTAACTCTCCCCCTACACAATGTACGGTTATAAATAAGAATAATACCTTTTACTATATGACAAATTAGTTGTACTGTTTAGAGTATCATAGGACCGACAGTTTAACCTTGTGATCGGCCACGTCACCCCAAGGAAAAGCGGAGTTTTACACCCAAGTACTTATTTAATGAACACCCTACAAATGAGGTTTTATTATCTAACGTTTCACCAAAATATATCATCGACTGTCGTTATGACGCCGGGCCATGGATGTTCCAGCTAATTATACATGTATCATTTCCACATACTGTGAGCATAAAATTCAATTTCAGACTGTATTTCACAAATTTAGAAGAATTTATCTATTTCTTGCTTCAAGGGATGGCTTGTCGTGCACCGTGGTATGGACTACCGCAATATAATTAGTTCAGCTGAGTTGATCAGCGGTTCTCTGGTCAGTTTAACTGACTTTACAACAACAGATGTGTATACTAGTAAACCTTGGCAGTATTTCATTGAAAACGGACGGACCATGTGATAAAAATTATTGACTCCAATCGGGGGTATAATGCGGGCTTGTCTGTCAAAATACCCACAACAGCTCTAACTTTGAGGCTTATTTACGGAAAACGGGATCTTGACAGAGATACATGTAGCTAAATAATATACTCTTGAGGGCTATATATTATTTAGCTAGACAGAGAGGGACCTGTGATCACATCTCTTCTATGATTAAATAGGCCCCTGATAGGCTACATGATTATCCACCTACCTCCGCCCCCGTTCCACTATTTCTGGAGAGGCCGAAAAACGTGTACTTTCGGCCATGTTTTGCTCCCCAGGATGGAAAACATGCTCCACGGGATGGAATGTCATGCCAAAGCATATATACAAGGGATGGGGAACTGAATCTCCGGGGTGTTCCAGTTCTCTAACTTTCTTGGAGAGAGCTTCAAATTCCAAAGCTTGGGTGCGTTGTTTTATAATTGACAAGTCTTGCTCACTGTCACTGAAGAACTGTGATCTTCTGAGGTTTTTGGCACAATGGGATTCCAGAGCACAGATTCGTTTCTTCCAGGTTGTACTAGGTACTGATATTAAATATCTCCGATTTTCTGGCATACTCTCTCGCGGATCTGGAGAACCGTACGGCAATCAATGGCTATTAGTTTAAGGGGCTGATGCAGGGGCAACGTCTTGAAAGTAATAGGAATGAGTCTCTTTGGTGTATTCTGCATGAATGGTAATGTCCTACATCAGGAACCCCATCATAACATGTTTGGCATGCAGATGTATCTATACATAAATAAAAATCCACAAAAACAATTGTTCTGAGGACTGCCAACAGAAGTATATAAATATTAAACACACAATATTGAAAAGCAGTTAAGAAAATTCTGTATAGTGCTACAACAAAGACTTTGTTAGGTATGAAATTTTCTTTTTTGCGAAGTAATCTTAAATATATTTTGTACTTTATCACTAATTGTCTTAGTCTAGACATTTTGTGTAACTGACATGTCGATCAAATCACAGGTATGTGTCGGCTGGCAATTAATTGTGCTGCTTTGTTTAGAACCAGGCACAATCACAACAGGCTGCACGATGAATCAAAGGACAACACTAGACAGTTGGGGTTTGAAAAGAAAGAATGCAGGGCATTTCCTTCACTGACTGCACAAACTGGTTTAGATGTATTAGCTTTTCAAACTAACACGAGTTGGTGACAGGGGTGTGACACACACACCTGTCTTGGATAACTCCAGGCAGCTTTAGACTGTCCTTCATATTGGCTGACACGAATTATCATTGCCTTGGACAATTATGTCGATATAATAAACGATAAAAATCTTTTAAAAACACAGTCTAAGCGCGGATGCAGATGCTTAAGGGATGCGATTTGAAGAGCAGATCTTCTGTCCAGAAGGATGTAACTGCATTACAAGACATTGTTTTCCATTTGTACTTGCTCGAAGATTATGAATAGATGGTAGGAGATATACTGCTAGTAAATTACGAACCAACGAGAACCAACTGCTTTGAACGTGGCCTTTCATAATAACTTGTCTAACGGCTAGGTCATGTTCAATTAACTCGTCGTTCGTGCAGATGCTGACAAGTAGAGAGAACATTCGCAGATGAAGTTTGGTTGTCAAAGGCAGGGCGGCAGCAAGGATGTATGGAGCAGGATCTGCAGCACGGGTGGGCAGGGAGAGGATCTCCTTTAGGGCCTTTAGGTCTCCTAAGGGTCTTAGGGTCATCCTCTTCAAGTCCGTGTCGTTAGGAGGGGTGACATCTAGCCCATGAAGAAGGACTGGGAACGAAGTAGATATCCAGGACACGAGGTACTAGGGTTGAAACCATTCTTGCCATGAAGGCCAGACTCCATTTGGGAATACAGCACTCGCCTGGCGTATGTAAGTTTAGTGAGTTGTCTCGCAGAATACCCAGATGTTTTACATCCTCTTGCATATCGCCCCAATTTACAGACTCAGATGCTGGAAGAGTCTGGTCATGAAACTCTAGCAGGTGTATAGATTTAAAGTTGGTTGGTAGTCCGCTTTTTGTTGGCTGGATTTCATATCTTTCGTGATCACTGTAATCTTCTGTCATGAAGAAGAGGGTCTGAAGATTTCTCTCGTTGTTGGCTACTAGGGTAACACCGTCCGCACACGTAGAGGCGCCGCAGTTCACAAGACCTATATTGGATCCGAGACCACATGATTCCAGCCTGAACAGCAGGTCAATGAAATAAACTTTGTACAGGTCAGTAGAGAGAATACCACCTTGTCGGACACCTTGTTGTTGATGTATCTTGCCAGATATTGAATCTTGCCATTTGACTTGGGTGTTGGCGTCGGTATGGAGGTATATATCAGTTAGCCATAGACTTCCCTCTTTGCCAGAGATGTAGAGTTTGCGGAGTAGACTTGAGTGATTTACCACATGAAATGCAGCTTTGGCATTCAGGAAGGCGACTGCTGATTTCTTCGAGGAGTCTTTTGATTCAAGGACTGCTTCCAAGAGAATTAAGGCACTGCAGAGAGGGAGACACGTTTTTAGTTAAGTCTCGTTGGAGTGGATGCTGGGCGGCAGATGAGGTGTTGGATAAATGATTACGACGAGGATCTTTGTAATACGAGGCGTGAGTGTAATTCCTCTGTAGTTGGCTGCTTGGTCGAAGGCCCCACTTCTTCTTGTATATAGGAGTTAATATGCCGTTTTTTCATCACCCCTGGATGACAATGCGCTTTTAATGTGGCATTCAGAAGACACACTATAGCTGGAGCAACACTGTTGATTCCATGTTTCACGTGCTCCGCAGAGACACCTACAATGTCAGGAGCTTTCCCTACGTTGAGCTTGAGGATAGCATTTCTCTCGTCACTCTCAGTAATGACAGGGGTTGGAGTGCTCTGTTCTGAACATAGGTCTAGCAGAAAAATCTGGTAAGATATGTAGCTGAGAATTAAAGAGCCAGTGCTCCGGATTATAGACAATTTCTGCTTTTGTAGTAGAACTAGTAGAACTAGTAGAACTTATATTTATAATACCATCCTGTTCAGCATTATCAATGCTGCAAACGATGGCTGGCTTCGACTACACGGTTCAAAATTCTCACATTTGGCGATACATATCGCATGCTGATAGCAAAATACGAACGTAGCGTGCAAGATCTATGGCGCTACGTTTCGTAACTTGTGTCTAATTCCGCTGAACCCGGGGCTAGGGGCCGTATGAACCCATGTACTTCAAGATCCTCATGGTACTCATATGAACAGTCACAATCAAAGCGTGACTGAGATACATCATTCTTTAGATGACGACTTTATAACGAATATTATGGATTAAGAATACTGATCAGCGATACGGATTTGATATTTTTGGAACATCATGATGTCTTGCCGGCATCATTGAAAACTGTTGACCGCTTCTCTCTTGCAGGAAACAAGCCTATGTTTATGTATACTATGATTGTCTTTTTGAATTTGGTGCTAATACTGTTATATGAAAAATGGAATAGGTCTTTGGATTATGGACGCGGATATTCTCTAATGGACGACGGCTGGATTATGAATGACGGACTAGACGCTTGTAATTGTCAGCCTATAGTATTGGACCCTTCTACGGAGGACCAATGTCTGGCTGATGCAGCAACAACATTTTCCCAGTTAGACGGCAGATTTTGAAATCGAAAACGAGGCCGCGCTATGTCATCGGTCAACTGAGACAGTCACGTGGTTGTGTATAAAGATTGGAGTGGCTCCTATAAATAGTGATCCAATGAGAATGTTTGTCTTAGTTTAAAATGGCGGGGTCGAATGACCAATCACTGAAGGGGAGACAGCTGGAACAGTGCGCAGACACTGTCTGTTAATATCTTGATTTGACAGAGAGTGATACAGTCTAAGTGAATTGTGTCCTGACTAAGTTATGCCCCTTGGGTGTACCTAAAAAGCCGGACTCATTTACGGAGAGAAAATGAGCAGGTTGACCTCCACTTTTCCCCCACCTTTTTAAGTTAGTACCGGACCTGGGAACATGAGAAAGAAATTTAATTGAAATCGCTCTTTCAGATTTGTTTGGAAATTGAGCCGAATTTGATCATTTTTCGGCATTTTAATGGGTTTTCTAGGAAAAATGAAGCAAGCTTGGAGTGAAATGTTCGAGATTCATTTTTTTTTAATAAGTTATCAGTGCTGTGTCTTAAAATAATAGTTCAATCTTGCTCTTTCAGAAATATATACCGTACATATAAGTGATTTGGGTTGAAGATTTTACAACAATTGGTTGCCGAAAAAGCGGACCCATGGTCCATTCCTTGCCGAATGGAAGAGTTCATGAAGTGCACCCATAGGTACGGTACTTGCAGTTGTTTCGGGTTGTGCTAGGTCACTTTGGTTACTGATAGGCGATGACATGAAAAGACTGTTCAGATTCTGGAACAGGCTGGCTAGAATGGTTTGTAGGTTGGCTGCAGGAGGCACTACTGACAATGATGGGGGTATGAACGTTGGTAGGCTGGACGTGTGGTAGGCTGTAGGGTGCGTTACTTTCGGTGATAGAGATGTGGTCGCTGGTAGGCTGGATTGGTGGTTGGTTGCTGGCAGTGTAGTGGAAGTTGTTAGGCTGGACTGGCGGTAGGCTGCAGGAGAGGCTGCTGGCGGTGGAGATGTGGTCGTGGGTAGGCTTGATTGGTGGTTGGTTGCTGGAGGCCTTGCTGGCAGTGAAATGGACATCGGTAGGCTGGACTAATGGTAGGCTGCACGAGACCTTGCTGGCGGTGGGGATATGGTCATTGGTAGGCTGCAGGAGAAGTTGCTGGCGGTAATAGTGTTCTGGCCGTTTGTAGGCTGGACTGGTGGTAGTTTGTAGGAGGCATCGATAGGTGTACTAACGTTGGTGGATTGTACTGAAGCTTGACCGCTGGAGGTGTTGAAAGTGTATGTACCGATACTGTTGGTAGGGTGGGCTGACAATATGCTATAGAAGACGTTGATAGGTTAATTATTGTGATGGTTGTCTTCTTAGCAGATGCTGTTGATTGTAGAATTTTGGAGGAAAAGTAGGTTCTGGAAGATTAGTGGATTTTTGTTGTCTTCCGGGATGGACACGCGGCATAATGTTACTGGGAATTCGGGGAGCTAGCTGTCGGGTGCAGGGCCCATGGGCTTACTGTATTGTGCGAAACGAAACGCCCGTTTCGTTTCGCAGAATACAGTAAGCCGGGTTCGGCATGGTGAGTAATCATGGAAGGCTGGAATGAGTGGAACAATGGTGGCGGATGTTGAAAAAGCCAGGGTGGTAGTTGTTGGGGTTGAATTTGATAAGGAGCAGAGTTGTCCTTTGAAGCTGGCTGCGCCGGGGTATATGCAGGATCAGATTCTTGACCGATTGCTATTGGTGTAGTTGTTTGGCGATCTAGATCCCAGGAGCTTCCGGGGCATAGGCGGCCCCTGGACCCTCGCCTAAAGTGCTATGATAGTGGCCGTACCACATTGAATTTGCTTCCGACGCCCCTGGTATCCATATCGTCACCTGTATGTATGTTATAGCGACTAGCGTCTTCATTGAACTGATCGCAAGTCTCTGAAAATATTCGGAAGACACAACAACTGAGACACACTATAATGAGTGAACAATGGTTTATCCAACTTTTGTTACTAAATTTTTGATCTTGCAGTTTGTATAAACTAATCGGAAAAGGTACTGGAATTTGATGTATACATGTATGGAATAATAATTATTCCGTACAGTTATTAATAACTATCTTCCAGACAGCAGGCACGTGGCAGGTTGACGTTGGTGAAAGGACAGCTTCGCCTGTAATTAATACAAATACATGTTCAGGGTGTCCGTCTCAACATACCGATGATAAGAGGGTTAGTGAAAGAGGGGTCCGGTGCATATATCATCAACACAAACTAGAACCAAACAAGGAAAATCTGGTTATGAAACATGATTACTATTTATTAAATATTCCTTGAATATAGAATTACCATATTCGTCAGCTACCTTGCTGAAGAGCTTCTTGCTCAGTTGACATGTTGCTGTTCGTCTGTGGGCCGGCTTCATTGGTGGATCTAATTTTTGATCCATTGGCAGGTCCGACACCAATGGCGAACAGGGTCTATGGCGCTTCCGTGGGTATGGTAAGACCCCCCGATCCACGTTTTTGTCAAAATCTGAAGTGTAATAACAGAATCCAGAACAATTTGCCATCATTTTCCTTATCCTTTTCCCCTTAACTCTCCCCCTACACAATGTACGGTTATAAATAAGAATAATACCTTTTACTATATGACAAATTAGTTGTACTGTTTAGAGTATCATAGGACCGACAGTTTAACCTTGTGATCGGCCACGTCACCCCAAGGAAAAGCGGAGTTTTACACCCAAGTACTTATTTAATGAACACCCTACAAATGAGGTTTTATTATCTAACGTTTCACCAAAATATATCATCGACTGTCGTTATGACGCCGGGCCATGGATGTTCCAGCTAATTATACATGTATCATTTCCACATACTGTGAGTATAAAATTCAATTTCAGACTGTATTTCACAAATTTAGAAGAATTTATCTATTTCTTGCTTCAAGGGATGGCTTGTCGTGCACCGTGGTATGGACTACCGCAATATAATTAGTTCAGCTGAGTTGATCAGCGGTTCTCTGGTCAGTTTAACTGACTTTACAACAACAGATGTGTATACTAGTAAACCTTGGCAGTATTTCATTGAAAACGGACGGACCATGTGATAAAAATTATTGACTCCAATCGGGGGTATAATGCGGGCTTGTCTGTCAAAATACCCACAACAGCTCTAACTTTGAGGCTTATTTACGGAAAACGGGATCTTGACAGAGATACATGTAGCTAAATAATATACTCTTGAGGGCTATATATTATTTAGCTAGACAGAGAGGGACCTGTGATCACATCTCTTCTATGATTAAATAGGCCCCTGATAGGCTACATGATTATCCACCTACCTCCGCCCCCGTTCCACTATTTCTGGAGAGGCCGAAAAACGTGTACTTTCGGCCATGTTTTGCTCCCCAGGATGGAAAACATGCTCCACGGGATGGAATGTCATGCCAAAGCATATATACAAGGGATGGGGAACTGAATCTCCGGGGTGTTCCAGTTCTCTAACTTTCTTGGAGAGAGCTTCAAATTCCAAAGCTTGGGTGCGTTGTTTTATAATTGACAAGTCTTGCTCACTGTCACTGAAGAACTGTGATCTTCTGAGGTTTTTGGCACAATGGGATTCCAGAGCACAGATTCGTTTCTTCCAGGTTGTACTAGGTACTGATATTAAATATCTCCGATTTTCTGGCATACTCTCTCGCGGATCTGGAGAACCGTACGGCAATCAATGGCTATTAGTTTAAGGGGCTGATGCAGGGGCAACGTCTTGAAAGTAATAGGAATGAGTCTCTTTGGTGTATTCTGCATGAATGGTAATGTCCTACATCAGGAACCCCATCATAACATGTTTGGCATGCAGATGTATCTATACATAAATAAAAATCCACAAAAACAATTGTTCTGAGGACTGCCAACAGAAGTATATAAATATTAAACACACAATATTGAAAAGCAGTTAAGAAAATTCTGTATAGTGCTACAACAAAGACTTTGTTAGGTATGAAATTTTCTTTTTTGCGAAGTAATCTTAAATATATTTTGTACTTTATCACTAATTGTCTTAGTCTAGACATTTTGTGTAACTGACATGTCGATCAAATCACAGGTATGTGTCGGCTGGCAATTAATTGTGCTGCTTTGTTTAGAACCAGGCACAATCACAACAGGCTGCACGATGAATCAAAGGACAACACTAGACAGTTGGGGTTTGAAAAGAAAGAATGCAGGGCATTTCCTTCACTGACTGCACAAACTGGTTTAGATGTATTAGCTTTTCAAACTAACACGAGTTGGTGACAGGGGTGTGACACACACACCTGTCTTGGATAACTCCAGGCAGCTTTAGACTGTCCTTCATATTGGCTGACACGAATTATCATTGCCTTGGACAATTATGTCGATATAATAAACGATAAAAATCTTTTAAAAACACTTTCTAATGGAATTTTCTGTTCTGACATAGTCTTTGTTGTAGCAGTGATTTCATACAATTTTCAGGACCATATTTGAAGAGTGTGTGTTTATTCTTTAAGGGGGTGACATATGCAACTATATCTTTTTTCATAGAATCACAGGTGAGCTGATTACTAAATAGGCAATACAGTTGGTGGCCAATATCATATACCAAAATGTTCTCCAAACCTTGCTGAATGTGAATATGACACCCTTTGAACAAACAATGTAAATTGGAGAATATAATTACAGAAACAAAGCGTCTCGGCACTGCCAGCAGAAGTCAATAAAGAATAAACACACACTCTTGAAAGATGGTCCTAAAAATTGTATGAAATCACTGCTATGTAAGACTATGTAAGAAAAGAAAATTCCATCGGAAAATATTTTCATAAGATTTTTATCATTTACTGTGTCAAAATAATTGTCCAAGGCAATGATAATTCGTGTCAGCCAATATGAAGGACAGTCCAAAGCTGTGTAGAGCGATCCAAGACAGACGTGTGTGTCACACTCCTGTCACCAACCTGTGTTAGTTTGAAAAGCTAATATACCAGTTTGTGCAGTCAGTGAGGGAAATGCCCTGGATTCTTTCTATTCAATCCCCAACTACCCATTGTGGTCCATTGATTCACAGCCCGTTGTGATTGTGCCTGGTTCTGAAAGAAGCTGCATAATTAATTGCCAATTGACACATATCTGTGCAGGGGCGTCACTAGGATTTCAAAAGGGGGGGTGCGAATGTTTTTAATTTCCAAGGGCGGGTCTAGCGAAAGTTCATAGGGGGGTCGACTATCACAGCACAACAGGCGACGGTCCAGGGGCCGCCTAGGCCCCGGAAGCTCCGGGGTCCTAGATCGCCGTAGATCGCCGGAGATGCGTTCTAAGCGTTTTCCCGGATATAAATCTGAACATGCAGATTTATGGTTTTATTTTCACGTTTGTTTCGCATTTATAAGCACACATCGATGTTGAAAAAACCCCCACACCTCGTGCCTGAATCCATTTGACTTTCTAGTTATATTTAATACATACAAAACGACGACCTTTACGTCATGGAACATTAGAAACCAATACACGTACCTATATGACTGATTTACACAAAGCTTAAGCGAATCCTGTCAGACCAACATGCGATGGTCCAGGGGCCGCCTAGGCCCCGGAAGCTCCGGGGTCCTAGGTTGCCGGAGATGCCTTCTACGCGTTTTCCGGAAATAAATTTGAAAATAATGTATGTAGATTTAAGGTTCTGTTTCCACTTTTGCTTCTCATAAGCACGCATTGATATTGAAAAATATCACACCTTATGCTGGACTCCATTTGACTTTCTGGATTAACATACAAAGCAAGCCTATAGCTAACGGGTAATTTTTCACCATGGCCCCTAGACGCTTCCGTATTTAACAAACTACGTTCGTGTCAGTACATATACATATTGAAACCCCAACCTAAATAGTACGCTCACAAACCACATGAATAGATGATGGTCTGTTAATACACTTATACTATACATGATCCACATTCGTTTATTACATGCGTGCCCCCGTCGGAAAATTTTGAATGTTTAAGCTTGATTTCCTGCATTTTGGCGTAGTTTAATGCTAAACTGGGGGTTTTGATATCTTACATAATTTTCATATTTTCAATCTATACGGGCAAAAGGGGGGTGCGTTCGCACCACACGCACCATGGGTAGCGACGCCCTTGCTGTGATTTGATTCACATGTCGGGTACACAAAATTTCTAGACTAAGACAATTACTGAAGAAATAAAAAAAATATTTAAAAATACTTCCCAAATCATTTTTGATATGTAACATTATATATAGTCTTTGTTGTAAAACATACTATACAGAATTTTCTCAACTGCTTTTCAGTATAAATGTACTTCTGCTGATAGTCCCAAGAACCATTGTTTTTGTAATTATATTCTCCAATTTACATTGTTTGTTCAAAGAGTTGTCATATTCACATTCAGCAAGGCTTAGGGAACATTTTGGTATATGACATTGGGGTACGTCTTCCATGTAAGAGATCACGAAACGAATAATGGGGCCCCTCCCCCCAACAATACAAAAGGAAACAATTATAAGGGTAGTGAATGGGTCAGAGTTGAGCTTTCTTTTCCCTGTGAGACAGTTTGCAGAATATAAAAGGATATATTCCGCCGGACGACAGATTGCTACGACAGTTAGGAACTATTTGTCCTGAACGACAGATTGCTGCGACAGTTTGAACCTCTTTCTTTGGCGACAGTTTGCAGCGACACTTTGAAACTTTTTCCTCAGCGATAGCTTGCAGCGCCACTTTGGCAAGGTATATTATCTCGGACGACAGATTGCTGCGACAGTTTGAAACTGTTTTTCCTGTGCAACGGATTGCAGCGACACATTGAAACCATTTTTCCTGAGCGACAGATTGCAGCGACACTTTGACAAGGTGTATTTCCTCAGGCGACAGTTTGCAGCGACACTTTTGGAAGGTATATTCTCTCGGATGACAGATTGCTGCGACAGTTTGAAACCATTTTTCCCGAGCGACAGTTTGCAGCGACACTTTGACCAGCTATATTCTGTGGGACGACAGATTGCTGCGACAGTTTGAAACTGTTTTTCTTGAACGACAGATTGCTGCGACAGTTTTCTGCCGGACGACAGATTGCTGCGACAGTTAGGAACTATTTGTCCTGAACGAGAGATTGCTGCGACAGTTTGAACCTCTTTCTTTGGCGACAGTTTGCAGCGACACTTTGAAACTTTTTCCTCAGCGATAGCTTGCAGCGCCACTTTGGCAAGGTATATTATCTCGGACGACAGATTGCTGCGACAGTTTGAAACTGTTTTTCCTGTGCGACAGATTGCAGCGACACATTGAAACCATTTTTCCTGAGCGACAGATTGCAGCGACACTTTGACAAGGTGTATTTCCTCAGGCGACAGTTTGCAGCGACACTTTTGGAAGGTATATTCTCTCGGATGACAGATTGCTGCGACAGTTTGAAACCATTTTTCCCGAGCGACAGTTTGCAGCGACACTTTGACCAGCTATATTCTGTGGGACGACAGATTGCTGCGACAGTTTGAAACTGTTTTTCTTGAATGACAGATTGCTGCGACAGTTTGAGACAAAGCGGTTGACCTGTCTATTTCATTCGGGGAAGAACTGGTGGGGTCATGTCTTTCAACCTCGACTGTGAAGTCAAAACAAACACGGCTATCAACATCAGAGATCAAAACAATCCAACAGGATGCAATATATGACATCTGCTATTCTCTCAGATGTGGGCGAGTGTCAAAGCGGTATTAGGGAGGAATGTATGTGAGGTCGAGTGACAAAGCGGTGTTAGGGAGGAATGTATGTGAAGTCGAGTGTCAAAGCGGCGTTAGGGAGGAATGTATGTGAGGTCGTGTCAAAGCGGTGTTAGGGAGGAATGTACGTGAATTTGAGTGTCGAAGCGGTGTTAGGGAGGAATGTATGTGAAGTCGAGTGTCAAAGCAGTGTTAGGGAGGAAGGTATGTGAAGTCGAGTGTCAAAGCGGTTAGGGAGAGGTGTACGTGAAGTCGAATGTCAAATGTATGTTTAGTTCAATGTCAAAGTGGTGTTAGGGAGGATTGTATGTTAAGTCGAGTGTCAACCAGTGTTAGGCAGGAATGTATGTGAAGTAGAGTGTCAAGCGGTGTTAGGGAGGAATGTACATGGAGTCGAGAAGTTGAGTGTCAAAGCAGTGTTAGGGAGGAATGTACATGAAGTCAAGTGTCAAAGCGGTGTTAGGGAGGAATGTATGTGAAATCGACTGTCAAAGCGGTCTTAGGAAGGAATGTATGTGAGGTCGAGTGTCAAAGCAGTGTTACGGAAGAATGTATGTGAAGTCGAGTGTCAAAGCGGTGTTAGGGAGGAATGTATGTGAGGTCGAGTGTCAAAGCGGTGTTAGGGAGGAATGTATGTGAAGTCGAGTGTCAAAGCGGTGTTAGGGAGGAATGTACGTGAGGTCGTGTGTCAAAGTGGTGTTAGGGAGGAATGTATGTGAAGACGAGTGTCAAAGCGGTGTTGGGGAGGAATGTATGTGAGGTCGAGTGTCAAAGCGGTGTTAGAGAGGAATGTATGTGACGTCGAGTGTCAAAGCGGTGTTAGGGAGGAATGTACGTGAAGTAGAGTGTCAAAGCGGTGTTACGGAGGAATGTATGTCGGGTCGAGTGTCAAAGCGGCATTAGGACTTAGGGTTAGGTATGGTTCATAACTATCAGGTTTAGGGTCATTTCAGCTATAGAAGTCATATAATTTCTCCACCAAAGCATAACTAGGGTAATGTCGAAGCTGGGTGTTCTGCATGAGTGTGCTTCAAGTTGATTTTCAAAGCACTCTTACGAAGGAATGTATCTGAAGTGCAGTGTCAAAGCGGTGTTAGGGAGGAATGTACGTGGAGTCGAGTGTCAAAGCGGTGTTAGGGAGGAATGTATGTCAAGTCGAGTGTCAAAGCGGTGTTAGGGAGGAATGTATGTGAGGTCGAGTGTCAAAGCAGTGTTAGGGAGGAATGTATGTGAAGTCGAGTGTCAAAGCGGTGTTAGGGAGGAATGCATGTGAGGTCGAGTGTTAAAGCGGTGTTAGGGAGGAATGTACGTGAAGTCAAGTGTCAAAGCGGTGTTAGGGAGGAATGTACGTGAGGTCGTGTGTCAAAGTGGTGTTAGGGAGGAATGTACATGGAGTCGAGAAGTTGAGTGTCAAAGCAATGTTAGGGAGGAATGTACATGAAGTCGAGTGTCAAAGCGGTGTTAGGGAGGAATGTATGGGAGGTCGACTGTCAAAGCGGTGTTAGGGAGGAATGTATGTGAGGTCGAGTGTCAAAGCCGTGTTAGGGAGGAATGTATGTGAAGTCGAGTGTCAAAGCGGTGTTAGGGAGTAGGGAGGAATGTACATGGAGTCGATTGTCGAAGCGGTGTTAGGGAGGAATGTATGTGAAGTTGAGTGTCAAAGCAGTGTTAGGGAGGAATGTACATGAAGTCGAGTGTCAAAGCGGTGTTAGGGAGGAATGTATGTGAGGTCGACTGTCAAAGCGGTGTTAGGGAGGAATGTATGTGAGGTCGAGTGTCAAAGCCGTGTCAGAAAGGAATGTATGTGAAGTCGAGTGTCAAAGCGGTGTTAGGCAGGAACGTATGTGAAGTCGAGTGTCAAAGCGGTGTTACGGAGGAATGTGTGTGAGGTGGAGTGTCAAAGCGGTGTTAGGGAGGAATGTATATGAGGTCGAGTGTCAAAGCGGTGTTAGGGACAAATGTACGTGATGTCGAGTGTCAAAGCGGTGTTAGGGAGGAATGTATGTGAGGTCAAGTGTCAAAGCGGGATTAGGACTTAGGGTTAGGTATGCTCCGTAACTATCAGGTTTAGGGTCATTTCAGCTATACAAGTCAGATAATTTCTCCATCAAAGCATAACTAGGCTAATGTCAAAGCTGAGTGTTCGTCATGAGTGTGCTTGAAGTTGACTTTCAAAGCACTGTTCTAGCGGTATTGTCGTTATCAAGTACGTCCGTCCATCCGTACGTACATGTACATAGTGAGATCTCTGCAAAACGGTTTCATCACCGATCAATTCCAAATTTGATATGCTCACTTATCTAGTCAGTGGCCAGAAGGCTATTGAATTTCGACCTGATTGGGCGGAAACCTTGGAGCCCATCTTTAACTTTTGGAAAATCGTTAGGTCAGCATTCAGGGATGTAGAAAGGTGCCAGTGTTCACATGTGCAATGCATCTCCAAACAGAACATACCCGGTCAAAGTGTCGCTGCAATCTGGTGCTCGGGAAACACAGTTTCAAACTGTCGCAGCAATCTGTTGCTCAGGAAAAACGGTTTCAAACTGTCGCAGCAATCTGTCGTTTGAGAGAATATACCTTGTCAAAGTGTCGCTGCAATGTCGCTCAGGAAAAATGGTCTCAAACTGTCGCAGCAATCTGTCGTTCAAGAAAAACAGTTTCAAACTGTCGCAGCAATCTGTCGTCCCACAGAATATAGCTGGTCAAAGTGTCGCTGCAAACTGTCGCTCGGGAAAAATGATTTCAAACTGTCGCAGCAATCTGTCATCCGAGAGAATATACCTTCCAAAAGTGTCGCTGTAAACTGTCGCCTGAGGAAATACACCTTGTCAAAGTGTCGCTGCAATCTGTCGCTCAGGAAAAATGGTTTGAATGTGTCGCTGCAATCTGTCGCTCGGGAAAAACAGTTTCAAACTGTCGCAGCAATCTGTCGCTCAGGAAAAACGGTTTCAAACTGTCGCAGCAATCTGTCGTTTGAGAGAATATACCTTGTCAAAGTGTCGCTGCAATATGTCGCTCAGGAAAAATGGTCTCAAACTGTCGCAGCAATCTGTCGTTCAAGAAAAACAGTTTCAAACTGTCGCAGCAATCTGTCGTCCCACAGAATATAGTTGGTCAAAGTGTCGCTGCAAACTGTCGCTCGGAGAAAAATGGTTTCAAACTGTCGCAGCAATCTGTCATCCGAGAGAATATACCTTCCAATAGTGTCCCTGCAAACTGGCACCTGAGGAAATACATCTTGTCAAAGTGTCGCTGCAATCTGTCGCTCAGGAAAAATGGTTTCAATGTGTCGCTGCAATCTGTCGCACAGGAAAAACAGTTTCAAACTGTCGCAGCAATCTGTCGTCCGAGATAATATACCTTGCCAAAGTGCCGCTGCAAGCTATCGCTGAGGAAACACAGATTCAAACTGTCGCAGCAATCTGTCGTCCCACAGAATATACCCGGTCAAAGTGTCGCTGCAATCTGGCGCTCGGGAAAAACAGTTTCAAACTGTCGCAGCAATCTGTCGCTCAGGAAAAACGGTTTCAAACTGTCGCAGCAATCTGTCGTTTGAGAGAATATACCTTGTCAAAGTGTCGCTGCAATATGTCGCTCAGGAAAAATGGTCTCAAACTGTCGCAGCAATCTGTCGTTCAAGAAAAACAGTTTCAAACTGTCGCAGCAATCTGTCGTCCCACAGAATATAGCTGGTCAAAGTGTCGCTGCAAACTGTCGCTCAGGAAAAATGGTTTTAAACTGTCGCAGCAATCTGTCATCCGAGAAAATATACCTTCCAAAAGTGTCGCTGCAAACTGTCACCTGAGGAAATACACCTTGTTAAAGTGTCGCTGCAATCTGTCGCTCAGGAAAAATGGTTTCAATGTGTCGCTGCAATCTGTCGCTCGGGAAAAACAGTTTCAAAATGTCGCAGCAATCTGTCGCTCAGGAAAAACGGTTTCAAACTGTCGCAGCAATCTGTCGTTTGAGAGAATATACCTTGTCAAAGTGTCGTTGCAATATGTCGCTCAGGAAAAATGGTCTCAAACTGTCGCAGCAATCTGTCGTTCAAGAAAAACAGTTTCAAACTGTCGCAGCAATCTGTCGTCCCACAGAATATAGCTGGTCAAAGTGTCGCTGCAAACTGTCGCTCGGGAAAAATGGTTTCAAACTGTCGCAGCAATCTGTCATCCGAGAGAATATACCTTCCAAAAGTGTCGCTGCAAACTGTCGTCTGAGGAAATACACCTTGTCAAAGTGTCGCTGCAATCTGTCGCTCAGGAAAAATGGTATTAATGTGTCACTGCAAACTGTCGCAAAGGAAAAACAGTTTCAAACTGTCGCAGCAATCTGTCGTCCCACAGAATATAGCATGTCCATTCACATTTCTCCATTTCCCTATCAATAGTTTTCATTCATAGAAAGTGTTACGAGAAAATCGGTCAGGTTTGACAAGTGTAGAAAGGTGCCAGTGTTGGAATGTCCAATGGATCTCCAAATAGGAGATACTCGGTCAAAGTGTCGCTGCAAACTGTCGCTCAGGGAAAACAGTTTTAAACTGTCGCAGCAAACTGTCGTTTGAGAGAATACACATTGTCAAATTGTCACTGCAATTTGTCCCTCAGGTAAAATGGTTTCAAACTGTCGCAGCAATCTGTCGTCCGAGAGAATATACCCTCTCAAAGTGTCGCTGCAATCTGTCTCTCAGGAAAAATGATTTCAAACTATCGCAGCAATCTGTAGTTCCAGGGATAACAGTCTAAAACTGGTTATACTTCTGTATCTTAACTTCCATGTTTTCAGGTTTCCTCAAAGTCTTGCTGTTTTGGCAGAAATTAAAATTTCAAACTGTCGCTCTAAACTGTCGTCCTTGGAAATGGTCTCACACTGCCTTCACTACTACATCCCGCATTTCGTGATCCCTTACATGGAAGACCCACCGTTTTTTTCAATGATTTCCTGATTCATTTTACTACTGTCGCCTTGACCTTTGACTTTGACCTAAATGTTGGTACGGGACATATCGTATCTCCTCAATGCATCCACTTACAAGAAAATGCGACTGTAGATAGGAAGATACAGACCGGGGACATACAGACGGACGGAAATCGCCATTAAAATACATCACGTCTAGAAGTATAATTTGGTAACAGTAATGACAAACGATACTTGTTTGAATCAACAATGCTCGTCGATCTTCTTAGTTGTAAAGATACTTTACTCTGTGAAGAAGATGATCGGTGAAAACAAGTTATATCGTTAGCTTAGTTATAATGTTGGAAACCTAACTGTATAGTCATCGTCCCGGACGATATGTACAAAGCAATGGGTTTTTTTTATTTATAAAGACATGAGAACAGAGTTTGGCAAGATTTAATATTACATATTATTAATACAATTATTATTAATAAAAAGGTCCAAAGTGTATTTTGTTCGTCTCTTACAAAACTAACCTCCTGCTATTGCCGCTGCTTGACCCATCATCATCGTTGGGGAGAACTCTTTAAGGCTTGGTGTGTCTTTCATCCATCGATGGAGAGCCATTACAAGAGCTCTGGTTTTGGCAAAGACGAGAATACGAGAATCGGGGTTAGCTGCAAAAGCATCTGTTATTAATCCTCTTAGATGTTCTAGTTTGGGATTAGGATATCTGTCATCCTTGCTGTATTCCTCCAATAATACAACTTCATCTGCAAAATATTGGTTAAAATTTTAGTTTGTTTTGTTGGGAAAATATTACCTGCTCTCGCCGATTTCATTTTCACTCAAATCTAGCAGTAGTGTAAATATTGCAGTTCACTTGAACCGACTGTCATTGCGTGTTCAAACGCACATTCGATATTATTTGATAGAATTTGAAAGGTTTCATAGAAACATAACTTTACCCTTGAAATTATCCATTAAGCCAGTTTCAGTCTGATCAAACAAATCCTCTTTCCGACAATCCATTTCCAGCTTCAAGAAGATTAAGGCATCCTGGGTGCTACAATCTTCGTTAAGGACCAATGTGTTGTGATATATCTGAAAAATCCCAGTCGAAGTGTTCATTTAATTGATGATTTTGTTCCAGTTTCCTATGTTATCGTAAAATCTCTCACATTGTGTTCATCTACAGACCGGGTTCCACAAGTATAACACCTCTGTTTTTTAAATACTTTTGTACAGATACAAATCATTGGATGACATAATATCAGAGTGAGTGAGTGAGTGAGTAGTAGGGTTTAACGTCGTTTTCAACCTTGTTTCAGTCATATCACGACGGTGCCTACATGTGCCAGAACACGAGAGTGCTCACAGTTCCCTGGACACTGATCAGCCCAGCCAGTACAACAGTACATAATAACAGTAAGTAGGCCCCTACGTCCTCCACAATAAAAGAGGAACAAAATAAAACTTCCCACCTGTTATTGTGTTCTCTTCAATCGAAATTTTCCATTTCCACTTTGAAATTCTGACTACGACTTTTAAATAAGTAAAAACAAGTCAGCAGCATAAGGGAGCGTGTCAAAAGTTTTGACGTTCAAACTAAAAGAATGCGTCAGAAAATGAACAGGTGCTCGTTCTTTTTCTTCGAGCAAACGAACGTTCGACAGTCAGAAAATGAACACCACCCCGTCAGAAAAAATGAACGTCAGAAAAAGAACGTTCTTTTTTGAACGTTCAAATTAGTGTGTATGATAGCGGTCAGAATTCGCTGAAGAGCTCACATTACGGCTATCGTGTCGACTTATACTAGAACGAAAAAAAAACAAACAAAAACAGATCACTCGAAAAGGCAGCACCTTTGAGACTTGCACTAGCTTTCGCAGGTATTTAAAAAAATAAAAGTGGATCTTTCGTGCATATTCTGGAGAATTATTTACCGGGAATTATAGAACGAGCGACATAGAGGAACTAATAATAAACGCGCGTGTATTATTTTTTTGGAAGAAAACGAGATGAACTATATAATATTAAACTTCGACAGAGAAATATCACCATACTGATTTGGCCTCATTGAAAGTCCGATGTGACCAAATATCGTAAAGAATGATACAATAATCGGGTGAACAAGTTGATGAATTAAGCTCCTTAAAACGTTCGTAATTTGATTTAATTTGATAGACAAATAAGGACTTTGTTGTGATATCAAACCACACATTATTATATTATGTAAAGTCGGCGAATGTTGATCCCGAATATTAACCGTATATGCTAAATCCCTAGCTGTTCCCTATTTGTACTGTCCGACCTGCTCTGTATTGACAGTGTGTGACGCGCGAGGATCGTCTGCACATGAGGCCCAGAAAGGGGGCGAGCTCAAAGTCGTTGCTGTTCCCGGGTATATAGAATTGTAAGGTGTGTGCTTCATTGCATCAGATTTCTTCACCGTTACTAATTTTTTTCGTATGGAAAAATAGTGACAGTCTCCAGGTCCAGATGGCTTTTTATGCACACCAAATTACCACCCGGGATTTTCCTGGTAGGCCGTAACTGACACTGTCAACATTTGAAACTCGACATAATATTGTTTCAATTTAATTTATTACACATCTTGCGGTGTTCTAAATGCTGTTCGTTATATTTATCATTTGGTGTTAAAAATGATCCATCACGGAAAGCCCCTTGAACAGATGCACATATCAATATAGCGTTGATTTTATTATCGTATTTTGATAGATCAATAAAGCTCAATAAACGATTCACTTATATTTCACCATATCACATGATCGATATGAAATCTGAAATACATTTTTCGCTATTAAATTCAAAATTACTTGAAGAGAAAATTACCCCCAAGAGTTCTAACGTTTTGTCCTCGTGATTGTGTTATAAGTTACATATCCAATGATCGAGTACCGATTATCTCTCATCTGAAGTATTTCAGAATGAAAGTGATTTTTTCATGAATCCAATTTTACAGTTTGGTGTCATGTGAATCACACTGAGAACAGGAATTTATTGCACAATACAGAATATTATACGGAGCATTATTTGTATGTGACAGCGTATCGACAAGCCTAGAAGATAGTTGTAAACCTGGTATAAGTATTTTCCAGCTATTATTCAACGGTTCTCGTTCACCTTACCACACACACAAATCATACACTCCCGTTTGGTTTAAACAATATATTTTATTACCTCAAAGGGAAACTGGGATCGGCGAACAGGCAAGCCTATACTAACGCCTCTCCCAGACAAACAAGTTGAAAATACAAATCGTGAATTGAATAAAAAAAAGAGAAAAAAAGAAGAACGTTGCATTAACATGGCGAAAAGATGGAATAATATATAATCATTGTGAAAAAAACGAAAGAAAAACATACAAATACAAGAGTTAAGCAATCTGATATAAACAATTTTTTGCTTTCAGTATTAATTAATATAAATATATATTTCTACAAATCATCAAACTATACAATAGACAAGTTTACTAAGTACTAATTCTATACAATAACTTATAAAAAAGTATGCTCACATAGGCTCTTCACATAGGCTCTTCCTAGGATAACTATTCCGCTTAAAAGGTTATACGTGTATATCATTTGCGAAACAGTACTGAGTCACCTTCACTCCAGAAATCGTTCTGATTGCATAATAAAATTATGGACAGTGATAAAGATACCTGTATTTTCTTCAATGCTAAGATATAGATTTCCGAATAAAAGGGTTTCGATATCATGATTTGGTAATTGAATTATTTGGATTCTAAAAGGTGTATAAAGAGGACAAAACAGAAGATAGTGCTCCGGGTTTTCTTCGTCTATAGGCTATTGACTGACTTTTGACAAAAGAAAACAGGAGTTCATTGTCGAATGAGTTAATATCGAGTGGCCTAAAATAAAAATAATTAACAGGATCAAAAGGTGATTTGCCGTTCCCGTGCTGACTAAAGTATGTTCAATAGATGCAATAAATACAACAGCATATCGCGCGTCCTATGACGCCTTTTGTTTTGATTAGAGCATTATGTTCATCCCTGTGGATGATCACTATTCCAATAATGTTCTTTTCTTCTCCCAAGGACCACGATCATGAAATGCGAGGTTCGAAAGCCATGCTTCTCACAACAGGACTAGATAAATAATTGTTGAATGCATAGCCCCCCACCAATCATGCGCCAGAATTGAGATGTCTTTAGCTGCGGGAAGGAAATTAGTCATGTTTTGAAATTATTAATATGCATTCATCGAATTTTTAACACCTGTCTTGGTTTTATAAATATAAAGTATATTTGCCGCAGCTCATTTCCTGAACTGAAATTATAAAGGAGATTGTATTGTTAGGCGGGGATTTGCCCACAGCCAGCCGACGCATATAGGAATGTACATTTCTTCTCTCCATATGTCAATCACAATGCAATGTACAATCTGTCGTCGGCGGCAGCTGTCAATCAACGGAGTGAATGTTACGGTGAACCATGATAACTTCGCATATTTTCGGTACCAAGACGTTATTATTTCACCACGTTGCAGTCGATTTCACATGCACATATTGGAGAATAAATACACAATTTAGGCGAATATATTGCCGTTGTTACAGGTAGCGACTGAACGGTCGATTTCAACGTTTGATTGGCCCGTAATGTCCACACGGTATAGTGTCATCAGTAAACAATATTTATTTACTTTTAATTGGTTCATACTGATAGCCTTAAATCTTATTTCAGATACTGAATGCAATTTTGAGAAAGATTGAAATAAATTGTCGACGTCACACATGTTGACCTCTTGGGATTCGAACCCGGTAAAACAAAATTTCGCGACGCTTGTGATCAAACGTGCGTATCCACTACAACACGACATACGAACAACTGTAACAGGCGATTTTGTCACTTTAATCTACTTACGAAAACTTCAAACGTTATGAATCATAGCTTTTCAGTTTTCAGTATGAAGGACCCTTTGGACCAAAAAGATCTCCCAGCAGTGGGAATATAATGTTACCACACAACACCGGGTTAAATGGCGTTCTAGTCCACGTTCGCGTCTAAACGCGTGTCTGAAGGACTCGATTTAGACCCTTTTTCACGAAAGAGCATAAGCTGTGGATTTCCGTTTCATGTGATAACTATAATCATAACGCAATCGCACTAAAACTTTCACATATTGTGTACTTATATTTTCTCTTGCCGTTACACTAAGACCTAAGTGTTTTTAGGAAATTTTATTTTTTCGAATTCAACCGGACCACGTATTGGCCAAAATCCCGCCTTATCTTACCATCACCTTTATTATAGTTCACACTTGTTTAATTGGAATTTATACATCTCCATACTAACATTGTCAGAATCTTGGAGCCCAGTTTTCCATCTTTCTCCACACATGGATGAACTTTGTCAGAGATATATAATGGAGAAAACAAATCGCAATAGTAATCAAGAACAAGAAAAAAAAAAAAAACGTGTTTCCTTTTTGCTTGGAAATATGTCAATTGCATCCGCACTGGGGGAGAAAAGAGAAATTGATCAGCTGCCTATTTCCGGAGTAACCACAATATCGCCATTCACTTGGTTTAAATAGTTTATTTGACGACAGGAGCGCAATAAGCCGAACTTATTTGTGCGCCTCCCGGTAATCGCAAAGGAAATACATAGTGACAAAAGTATAATATAGACATATAAATATACGAAAGTTATTCACTTATATAACGATTTATTCTTATGACATTGGGAATTTTTTGTCTTCAGTAATATTTTCTTCAATAAGAAATGAGTAAATCAGGTAAAGTATACAGGCCTACAAACTACATGTATGATCATTATAAAAAGACATGGCCCGACTGAATCACGCAGAGACGCCATGCAGCTCCCGTCATATCTCAAGGTAGGCCGCCATGTGAGGGCTCCTATTTGTCAATAAAACCATGGAGTTCAAAGTTTTAATTCCATGATAAAAAAAATAAACCTTGAATAAACAGTTCTGATTGCCAACACATCAAGCTATTTCTTTAAAAAAGATATATGGACCGATTGATTCACGTGGAGACTTCATCACGCATGTGGCGCCGTCATTATGCAACCTGTGAGGGCCCCTTCATTTGTAAATAAAACAAAATGACGCAGTTCGAACACCAACAAATCAACATATTTCTTTAAAGAAGATGGATATTTGTCATAGACCAATGTATTGACCAATGTAATGATTACGGAATGCATTGAATATATACACACACGAAGCAAAAGACATGGAGCAAAAGACAATAAAATCTAAAACACGGGAATGACGCGCGATGAGAAAGTAGATTTGATCCGGCGCGTTTTTTGATATCGGGATGGCAGCTCTCTGTATGTTGTTCATTTCTGCTCGAGTCAAACGCCAGCCGTTTGCGCACGTGAGAAAATGAACATGCGAAAACGAACGTGCGAAAATGAACGTCAGAGTGCATTAAAAAAATGAACGTTCAAAAATGAACGTTCAATAATGAACGTTACACTGTTCATTTTCTGACGCTGCTGTGTAAAATGAACGGCCTGACGCATGCGGAAATGAACGACCCCCTGTTCAAAAATGAACGCGTTCGCGTCAAAACTTTTGACACGCTCCCTAAGTAATAGTAAAAGGCTAAATTGATGCCACTTGCCCTTGCTTTCTTTGGTTGCTATAGGTCCGACCATTCCGGGCACGTGACCTCGGGTTGTATTCTTCCCCCGTGAAGCGGTCATTTCCTGGGTGATCCGGTCAAATCACACACAAAGTAGTACCTGGGACGAATATTAAATATCTAA
>JAVTVY010015620.1:0-69726 GCA_036873755.1 Hanleya hanleyi
AACTTTTCCATACTGGCACTTGGAAAATATATAGGTGAATGTTATATAGGAAGTGTAATCATCGTGGGACAAATGCTTTTCTATACTGTGATTTGGCAAGTATGGAAGAATTTTTATATCATCGAATGTATTCTTTGGAGTGATTCAGGATTTTCTATACTGGTATTTGAAAATATAGGTGGGGTTAACAAGGAATATGAAGTGTATTCGTTGGCGTGACATAGGATTTACTGTACTGGAAGTTGGAAAATATAGGCGAGTCTCCATAAGTTTGGATACCAGTATATAGGTATAAAATAATAAATGACAAATTAAGCACACAAGATCTCAAGTTATATCAAGCCCGTGTAATACCCATCCCGGATTGAGTTAAATGGATTACATATGTAGCACATTTATCAAGTTCTTGATCTTTTGAAAACTAAACTACAAAATGACCAATCCATCAAGTTTACAACATTAAATTGCTCATTAATTTTAAACCGATCTTTATCTTCGTGAAGCACCAGAAAACGTAGCCTATAAATAACCATCTACTCATTCCATATGTTCAAAGGATTCAGAATCTAGAACTTTGAGAAACTCTCCTATCCCAACAATGTGCGATATGAAGGCGTTGTTCATAAGATATAATTTTTATGTTTTACAGGTGCCTCGCCTTTATTACTGGGTTCAGTCAATTTCATTACGACGTTCACCGAGTTTGTGATGTTCTTCTTCAGTCCCTGGGTTTTGGATAAGTTCGGTCACAAGAACGTGGTTTATTTTGGTTTGGCGAGCTATACGGTTCGTTTTGTTGTCTTTGCAAAGATCCAAAATCCAATTCTTGTCTTGCCGGCTGAAATACTGGAAGGTAGGGAATTCTAGTCACAGTTGGTAGTCTTAGAAAAGCTTTGAAGATGATAGAGACACAGGTTTGTCTTAGCCAGTTGGATAATCTCTTTGCTTTGAGTAAAGCAACTGATACAACATATCAAACATATATGCAACATATATGTGGGGTCTTTCCACTTCTTGTCAGTATGGCGGCATCTTTTTCCGCCACTACTGTATATTGCGTTTAATCATTATATGTATATGGAGAGATTTGGCTGGTGAGTCTTTAGTCCGAGAGTCTTAGCCTCTGTACAAATCATTTAATTATTGGGATTTGTGATTGTAGTGAAAATGATGAGAATGAAGCGTTTGGCCGGTGCCGGGCCTCGTAGACGTGTGTTTAGAACAAGAACTGGCATTCTACTAGTATTTTCCCCAATTTTGAACTTTTCTTAGTTCATTACTGTCCATCAGCTGACTTGATAGAGCGATCACTCCTGAATGTATCTGATACCGCTCAAATCGATGTTGGGCCGTATGGTCATGCCATTCTAGGTATCTGAATCATTATTGTGAATGAAGATCTATATCGGCGTCGCGTCTTCTAAATGTGTGTTCTGAACAAAAACTTGAATTCGAGTAATATTTATCCCGTTTGACCGTTTCGGTCACATATATCATCACTTCATCAGATGTCCTGATCTCATATTCTTTTATATTGCAGCCATGAGACAAATGTTACAGCAGGGTTAGAAGATAGGCGTTGCACACATTTAACCACTGAACATTGTAACCTTCGCATCGGTACGTTGTTAGCCTCCTAACCGGTACACTGTTAGCCTCCACACCGTTAGGCCTACTCCGTTAGCCTCCACACGGTTAGCGTTCACACCAGTACGGTGTTAGCCTACACACCGGTACGTTATTAGCCTCCACACCGATACCTTGTTAGTCTCAACACCGGCACGTGCCTCCACACCGATACGTTGTTAGCCTCCACACGGTTAGCGTCCACACCAGTACGGTGTTAGCCTACACACCGGTACGTTATTAGCCTCCACACCGATACCTTGTGAGTCTCAACACCAGCACGTGCCTCCACACCGATACCTTGTTAGTCTCAACACCGGCACGTGCCTCCACACCGATACCTTGTTAGTCTCAACACCGGCACGTGCCGCCACACCGATACCTTGTTAGTCTCAACACCGGCACGTGCCTCCACACCGATACCTTGTTAGTCTCAACACCGGCACGTGCCTCCACACCGATACCTTGTTAGTCTCAACACCGGCACGTGCCTCCACACCGATACCTTGTTAGTCTCAACACCGGCACGTGCCTCCACACCGATACCTTGTTAGTCTCAACACCGGCACGTGCTTCCACACCGATACGTTGTTAGCCTCCACATCGGTACGTTCTTTGTCATGTTTGAGCTGTACATATCAAAAGTATTTCAAACTGATGATGTAATTGGCTTCTATCTGTAAACGTAACCGCATACAGAGGTGACCTATTTTCATCTGAGGCAGCTTCATTTTAATAAATAAAAGCGTCTAGTCCGTCATTTAAAATTCTGCCGCCGTCCGCTGAAGAACTTCCGCGTCCATAATCTGAAGACCTAACTCGTATTGACCGTTAGCACCAAATAAAAAATAAGGTCACAGCATACATAAACATAGGCTAGTTTCGTGCACGAGAGAAGCGTTCGAGATTTCAAATAAAAAAAAGTATTCTGACGTCCATATGATTATCGTTAGAACTGTGATAATCACGTGCTTGTGATAACGCGTTATATTCCTAAGAAAACCGAGTGCAAGCTTCAATGCGCGAATAAAGGCAAACGCGATTTTTGAGATTTTGCTTTGCTAAAGTTTGCTGTATAACTTTTTATTTGTGGCTGATCAAACCTAGTGGTTGTTTTGTGAAAAGACGTTTTGGCTAACAATCCTAAACAAAATCAGCATCATCGTCTGACCGGTAGCTCCCGAGGATTGACCTGGGGTGTCGTTGTGCACGCTCCAGGTCATGGAAAGATTAGGCCTCAGCCCCTCAGAGAGCTTGTCATAAAAGGCGACTAACTGGGACACCCGTGTTATTCCCGGGTGTGAAAAAGAATAGGAATTAAACGTCGCGATATGACTGAAATAGGTGTTGAAAGCGGCGTTAAATCGTATTCACTCACTCTCTCACTTGAAGAAGGTACATGCTTATCTTCCCCCCAATTTAGCAAGTAGATGACATACGAAGAAGCGCTGGGCGGGATGTACTATATTATACAGTATACAGCAGTAATGGTTACTTAAAATTAATGTATTCATGTTTTTATATTTATTAGCAGTGGTCATCCCGTCTCAGATTCTAGTAACGTTTTCTAGCCATATCACATTCAACATATGTTTATGGGAGGGTACTTCTTTCAATATGGTGGATTATTTCAACGACCTTGCTCTCGGTGGAGTAACCAATCAGCGACTACTGTAGGTTCACCGAGTTTTCGCTTTGATCATTCAATAACACTGTTGCAGTGCAGTCAGAACTATATTCCAAAGCGGGAATTCTTGCTGGATCAGTAGACCACGCTGAATGTTAAAGTGCTTCAGCCATGGTTGGGGCCAGAAAAATGCAATTGCTTTGTCTTAACAGATTTTGTGACGATTCACAAGTCTTTGTGTGATCTTCCAAACATACTGCTGACCACACGTCATGAAATTTCGGAACCATGAAATTAAATAAATGCAGTTTGTGATGGAACAACAAAAATCTACATACGAGTTTATAAAATCTAAATTACCAGTTAAGCTGAAGTATTAAAGAGTGGACACGCGAGACGCCCGAGGGCCACACTTAGACATCGTAAATTGATCACATAGAGAATTGGGTGCTGAACTAGTCAAGCGTAACAATACAAGGTTTGATGTCAGGGCTTTACTTTGCTGTCAGAATTATGTCTGTCATTTGGATTGAGAAAGGTTTTAGTGTATTCCGATCCATTTTGAGGCAGTTTAACAAAAGAAGTGTGCATTATCATTTGAACATCTCTTCCTTTAACAGTTACCTGGGAATGACGACACGTCAATACACGATTCAAAGCCGGGGATGTCCTGTCGGGAGGTGTGTCAGAGCTTATTCAACTTAAAACATGGGACTTGGCTAATAGTGATATTCTGCAGAAGTTTATTCTTTGGGGTGACCCAGGGTTTCCTATACTGGCATTTGGAAAATATAGGTGAATTTTATATAAGAAGTGTATTATTTTTGTGTGACTCAGGGTGTTCTATGCTATGCATTTGGAAGATCTATGTGAATTTTACATAGGGAAGTGTGACCCCAAAAAATTCTATACTGGTAACTGGAAAATGGGTTAATACTCCATGTAAGAATCACGAGACAATGCATACAATAGCTAAGTCTGGGGACAACAATATGTCTAGACTTGAGCCTTTTCAGCTGCACAAAGACTGGGACAATAGCTTCCTACATGAAGTATCTACCGGGAAAGGTAGGTGATTTGTATATAAAGTGTATTATTTGGTGTGCCGCGGGCTTTTCTGCATTGGCATTTGGAAAATATAGGTGAGTATTATACAAAGAAGTACATTCTTGGGCAAGTGAGTGAGTGAGTTTTCTCTCATATCACGACGGTACCTTTCATGTGCCAGGACAGGAGAGTTCCCACAGTTCCTATTACACTGGACACTGATCAGCCCACCCGGTACAGCACCCGGTCACCGATCCAAGTATTGACCGGGCTCAACGTTGCTTAAGTATTCTTGGGTATAACACAAACTTTTCCATACTGGCACTTGGAAAATATATAGGTGAATGTTATATAGGAAGTGTAATCATCGTGGGACAAATGCTTTTCTATACTGTGATTTGGCAAGTATGGAAGAATTTTTATATCATCGAATGTATTCTTTGGAGTGATTCAGGATTTTCTATACTGGTATTTGAAAATATAGGTGGGGTTAACAAGGAATATGAAGTGTATTCGTTGGCGTGACATAGGATTTACTGTACTGGAAGTTGGAAAATATAGGCGAGTCTCCATAAGTTTGGATACCAGTATATAGGTATAAAATAATAAATGACAAATTAAGCACACAAGATCTCAAGTTATATCAAGCCCGTGTAATACCCATCCCGGATTGAGTTAAATGGATTACATATGTAGCACATTTATCAAGTTCTTGATCTTTTGAAAACTAAACTACAAAATGACCAATCCATCAAGTTTACAACATTAAATTGCTCATTAATTTTAAACCGATCTTTATCTTCGTGAAGCACCAGAAAACGTAGCCTATAAATAACCATCTACTCATTCCATATGTTCAAAGGATTCAGAATCTAGAACTTTGAGAAACTCTCCTATCCCAACAATGTGCGATATGAAGGCGTTGTTCATAAGATATAATTTTTATGTTTTACAGGTGCCTCGCCTTTATTACTGGGTTCAGTCAATTTCATTACGACGTTCACCGAGTTTGTGATGTTCTTCTTCAGTCCCTGGGTTTTGGATAAGTTCGGTCACAAGAACGTGGTTTATTTTGGTTTGGCGAGCTATACGGTTCGTTTTGTTGTCTTTGCAAAGATCCAAAATCCAATTCTTGTCTTGCCGGCTGAAATACTGGAAGGTAGGGAATTCTAGTCACAGTTGGTAGTCTTAGAAAAGCTTTGAAGATGATAGAGACACAGGTTTGTCTTAGCCAGTTGGATAATCTCTTTGCTTTGAGTAAAGCAACTGATACAACATATCAAACATATATGCAACATATATGTGGGGTCTTTCCACTTCTTGTCAGTATGGCGGCATCTTTTTCCGCCACTACTGTATATTGCGTTTAATCATTATATGTATATGGAGAGATTTGGCTGGTGAGTCTTTAGTCCGAGAGTCTTAGCCTCTGTACAAATCATTTAATTATTGGGATTTGTGATTGTAGTGAAAATGATGAGAATGAAGCGTTTGGCCGGTGCCGGGCCTCGTAGACGTGTGTTTAGAACAAGAACTGGCATTCTACTAGTATTTTCCCCAATTTTGAACTTTTCTTAGTTCATTACTGTCCATCAGCTGACTTGATAGAGCGATCACTCCTGAATGTATCTGATACCGCTCAAATCGATGTTGGGCCGTATGGTCATGCCATTCTAGGTATCTGAATCATTATTGTGAATGAAGATCTATATCGGCGTCGCGTCTTCTAAATGTGTGTTCTGAACAAAAACTTGAATTCGAGTAATATTTATCCCGTTTGACCGTTTCGGTCACATATATCATCACTTCATCAGATGTCCTGATCTCATATTCTTTTATATTGCAGCCATGAGACAAATGTTACAGCAGGGTTAGAAGATAGGCGTTGCACACATTTAACCACTGAACATTGTAACCTTCGCATCGGTACGTTGTTAGCCTCCTAACCGGTACACTGTTAGCCTCCACACCGTTAGGCCTACTCCGTTAGCCTCCACACGGTTAGCGTTCACACCAGTACGGTGTTAGCCTACACACCGGTACGTTATTAGCCTCCACACCGATACCTTGTTAGTCTCAACACCGGCACGTGCCTCCACACCGATACGTTGTTAGCCTCCACACGGTTAGCGTCCACACCAGTACGGTGTTAGCCTACACACCGGTACGTTATTAGCCTCCACACCGATACCTTGTGAGTCTCAACACCAGCACGTGCCTCCACACCGATACCTTGTTAGTCTCAACACCGGCACGTGCCTCCACACCGATACCTTGTTAGTCTCAACACCGGCACGTGCCGCCACACCGATACCTTGTTAGTCTCAACACCGGCACGTGCCTCCACACCGATACCTTGTTAGTCTCAACACCGGCACGTGCCTCCACACCGATACCTTGTTAGTCTCAACACCGGCACGTGCCTCCACACCGATACCTTGTTAGTCTCAACACCGGCACGTGCCTCCACACCGATACCTTGTTAGTCTCAACACCGGCACGTGCCTCCACACCGATACCTTGTTAGTCTCAACACCGGCACGTGCTTCCACACCGATACGTTGTTAGCCTCCACATCGGTACGTTCTTTGTCATGTTTGAGCTGTACATATCAAAAGTATTTCAAACTGATGATGTAATTGGCTTCTATCTGTAAACGTAACCGCATACAGAGGTGACCTATTTTCATCTGAGGCAGCTTCATTTTAATAAATAAAAGCGTCTAGTCCGTCATTTAAAATTCTGCCGCCGTCCGCTGAAGAACTTCCGCGTCCATAATCTGAAGACCTAACTCGTATTGACCGTTAGCACCAAATAAAAAATAAGGTCACAGCATACATAAACATAGGCTAGTTTCGTGCACGAGAGAAGCGTTCGAGATTTCAAATAAAAAAAAGTATTCTGACGTCCATATGATTATCGTTAGAACTGTGATAATCACGTGCTTGTGATAACGCGTTATATTCCTAAGAAAACCGAGTGCAAGCTTCAATGCGCGAATAAAGGCAAACGCGATTTTTGAGATTTTGCTTTGCTAAAGTTTGCTGTATAACTTTTTATTTGTGGCTGATCAAACCTAGTGGTTGTTTTGTGAAAAGACGTTTTGGCTAACAATCCTAAACAAAATCAGCATCATCGTCTGACCGGTAGCTCCCGAGGATTGACCTGGGGTGTCGTTGTGCACGCTCCAGGTCATGGAAAGATTAGGCCTCAGCCCCTCAGAGAGCTTGTCATAAAAGGCGACTAACTGGGACACCCGTGTTATTCCCGGGTGTGAAAAAGAATAGGAATTAAACGTCGCGATATGACTGAAATAGGTGTTGAAAGCGGCGTTAAATCGTATTCACTCACTCTCTCACTTGAAGAAGGTACATGCTTATCTTCCCCCCAATTTAGCAAGTAGATGACATACGAAGAAGCGCTGGGCGGGATGTACTATATTATACAGTATACAGCAGTAATGGTTACTTAAAATTAATGTATTCATGTTTTTATATTTATTAGCAGTGGTCATCCCGTCTCAGATTCTAGTAACGTTTTCTAGCCATATCACATTCAACACTTATGTTTATGGGAGGGTACTTCTTTCAATATGGTGGATTATTTCAACGACCTTGCTCTCGGTGGAGTAACCAA
This sequence comes from Hanleya hanleyi, assembly GCA_036873755.1. Classification (NCBI taxonomy): domain Eukaryota; kingdom Metazoa; phylum Mollusca; class Polyplacophora; order Lepidopleurida; family Hanleyidae; genus Hanleya; species Hanleya hanleyi. Next base: position 7,937 of record JAVTVY010015620.1, read on the forward strand.
TCAGCGACTACTGTAGGTTCACCGAGTTTTCGCTTTGATCATTCAATAACACTGTTGCAGTGCAGTCAGAACTATATTCCAAAGCGGGAATTCTTGCTGGATCAGTAGACCACGCTGAATGTTAAAGTGCTTCAGCCATGGTTGGGGCCAGAAAAATGCAATTGCTTTGTCTTAACAGATTTTGTGACGATTCACAAGTCTTTGTGTGATCTTCCAAACATACTGCTGACCACACGTCATGAAATTTCGGAACCATGAAATTAAATAAATGCAGTTTGTGATGGAACAACAAAAATCTACATACGAGTTTATAAAATCTAAATTACCAGTTAAGCTGAAGTATTAAAGAGTGGACACGCGAGACGCCCGAGGGCCACACTTAGACATCGTAAATTGATCACATAGAGAATTGGGTGCTGAACTAGTCAAGCGTAACAATACAAGGTTTGATGTCAGGGCTTTACTTTGCTGTCAGAATTATGTCTGTCATTTGGATTGAGAAAGGTTTTAGTGTATTCCGATCCATTTTGAGGCAGTTTAACAAAAGAAGTGTGCATTATCATTTGAACATCTCTTCCTTTAACAGTTACCTGGGAATGACGACACGTCAATACACGATTCAAAGCCGGGGATGTCCTGTCGGGAGGTGTGTCAGAGCTTATTCAACTTAAAACATGGGACTTGGCTAATAGTGATATTCTGCAGAAGTTTATTCTTTGGGGTGACCCAGGGTTTCCTATACTGGCATTTGGAAAATATAGGTGAATTTTATATAAGAAGTGTATTATTTTTGTGTGACTCAGGGTGTTCTATGCTATGCATTTGGAAGATCTATGTGAATTTTACATAGGGAAGTGTGACCCCAAAAAATTCTATACTGGTAACTGGAAAATGGGTTAATACTCCATGTAAGAATCACGAGACAATGCATACAATAGCTAAGTCTGGGGACAACAATATGTCTAGACTTGAGCCTTTTCAGCTGCACAAAGACTGGGACAATAGCTTCCTACATGAAGTATCTACCGGGAAAGGTAGGTGATTTGTATATAAAGTGTATTATTTGGTGTGCCGCGGGCTTTTCTGCATTGGCATTTGGAAAATATAGGTGAGTATTATACAAAGAAGTACATTCTTGGGCAAGTGAGTGAGTGAGTTTTCTCTCATATCACGACGGTACCTTTCATGTGCCAGGACAGGAGAGTTCCCACAGTTCCTATTACACTGGACACTGATCAGCCCACCCGGTACAGCACCCGGTCACCGATCCAAGTATTGACCGGGCTCAACGTTGCTTAAGTATTCTTGGGTATAACACAAACTTTTCCATACTGGCACTTGGAAAATATATAGGTGAATGTTATATAGGAAGTGTAATCATCGTGGGACAAATGCTTTTCTATACTGTGATTTGGCAAGTATGGAAGAATTTTTATATCATCGAATGTATTCTTTGGAGTGATTCAGGATTTTCTATACTGGTATTTGAAAATATAGGTGGGGTTAACAAGGAATATGAAGTGTATTCGTTGGCGTGACATAGGATTTACTGTACTGGAAGTTGGAAAATATAGGCGAGTCTCCATAAGTTTGGATACCAGTATATAGGTATAAAATAATAAATGACAAATTAAGCACACAAGATCTCAAGTTATATCAAGCCCGTGTAATACCCATCCCGGATTGAGTTAAATGGATTACATATGTAGCACATTTATCAAGTTCTTGATCTTTTGAAAACTAAACTACAAAATGACCAATCCATCAAGTTTACAACATTAAATTGCTCATTAATTTTAAACCGATCTTTATCTTCGTGAAGCACCAGAAAACGTAGCCTATAAATAACCATCTACTCATTCCATATGTTCAAAGGATTCAGAATCTAGAACTTTGAGAAACTCTCCTATCCCAACAATGTGCGATATGAAGGCGTTGTTCATAAGATATAATTTTTATGTTTTACAGGTGCCTCGCCTTTATTACTGGGTTCAGTCAATTTCATTACGACGTTCACCGAGTTTGTGATGTTCTTCTTCAGTCCCTGGGTTTTGGATAAGTTCGGTCACAAGAACGTGGTTTATTTTGGTTTGGCGAGCTATACGGTTCGTTTTGTTGTCTTTGCAAAGATCCAAAATCCAATTCTTGTCTTGCCGGCTGAAATACTGGAAGGTAGGGAATTCTAGTCACAGTTGGTAGTCTTAGAAAAGCTTTGAAGATGATAGAGACACAGGTTTGTCTTAGCCAGTTGGATAATCTCTTTGCTTTGAGTAAAGCAACTGATACAACATATCAAACATATATGCAACATATATGTGGGGTCTTTCCACTTCTTGTCAGTATGGCGGCATCTTTTTCCGCCACTACTGTATATTGCGTTTAATCATTATATGTATATGGAGAGATTTGGCTGGTGAGTCTTTAGTCCGAGAGTCTTAGCCTCTGTACAAATCATTTAATTATTGGGATTTGTGATTGTAGTGAAAATGATGAGAATGAAGCGTTTGGCCGGTGCCGGGCCTCGTAGACGTGTGTTTAGAACAAGAACTGGCATTCTACTAGTATTTTCCCCAATTTTGAACTTTTCTTAGTTCATTACTGTCCATCAGCTGACTTGATAGAGCGATCACTCCTGAATGTATCTGATACCGCTCAAATCGATGTTGGGCCGTATGGTCATGCCATTCTAGGTATCTGAATCATTATTGTGAATGAAGATCTATATCGGCGTCGCGTCTTCTAAATGTGTGTTCTGAACAAAAACTTGAATTCGAGTAATATTTATCCCGTTTGACCGTTTCGGTCACATATATCATCACTTCATCAGATGTCCTGATCTCATATTCTTTTATATTGCAGCCATGAGACAAATGTTACAGCAGGGTTAGAAGATAGGCGTTGCACACATTTAACCACTGAACATTGTAACCTTCGCATCGGTACGTTGTTAGCCTCCTAACCGGTACACTGTTAGCCTCCACACCGTTAGGCCTACTCCGTTAGCCTCCACACGGTTAGCGTTCACACCAGTACGGTGTTAGCCTACACACCGGTACGTTATTAGCCTCCACACCGATACCTTGTTAGTCTCAACACCGGCACGTGCCTCCACACCGATACGTTGTTAGCCTCCACACGGTTAGCGTCCACACCAGTACGGTGTTAGCCTACACACCGGTACGTTATTAGCCTCCACACCGATACCTTGTGAGTCTCAACACCAGCACGTGCCTCCACACCGATACCTTGTTAGTCTCAACACCGGCACGTGCCTCCACACCGATACCTTGTTAGTCTCAACACCGGCACGTGCCGCCACACCGATACCTTGTTAGTCTCAACACCGGCACGTGCCTCCACACCGATACCTTGTTAGTCTCAACACCGGCACGTGCCTCCACACCGATACCTTGTTAGTCTCAACACCGGCACGTGCCTCCACACCGATACCTTGTTAGTCTCAACACCGGCACGTGCCTCCACACCGATACCTTGTTAGTCTCAACACCGGCACGTGCTTCCACACCGATACGTTGTTAGCCTCCACATCGGTACGTTCTTTGTCATGTTTGAGCTGTACATATCAAAAGTATTTCAAACTGATGATGTAATTGGCTTCTATCTGTAAACGTAACCGCATACAGAGGTGACCTATTTTCATCTGAGGCAGCTTCATTTTAATAAATAAAAGCGTCTAGTCCGTCATTTAAAATTCTGCCGCCGTCCGCTGAAGAACTTCCGCGTCCATAATCTGAAGACCTAACTCGTATTGACCGTTAGCACCAAATAAAAAATAAGGTCACAGCATACATAAACATAGGCTAGTTTCGTGCACGAGAGAAGCGTTCGAGATTTCAAATAAAAAAAAGTATTCTGACGTCCATATGATTATCGTTAGAACTGTGATAATCACGTGCTTGTGATAACGCGTTATATTCCTAAGAAAACCGAGTGCAAGCTTCAATGCGCGAATAAAGGCAAACGCGATTTTTGAGATTTTGCTTTGCTAAAGTTTGCTGTATAACTTTTTATTTGTGGCTGATCAAACCTAGTGGTTGTTTTGTGAAAAGACGTTTTGGCTAACAATCCTAAACAAAATCAGCATCATCGTCTGACCGGTAGCTCCCGAGGATTGACCTGGGGTGTCGTTGTGCACGCTCCAGGTCATGGAAAGATTAGGCCTCAGCCCCTCAGAGAGCTTGTCATAAAAGGCGACTAACTGGGACACCCGTGTTATTCCCGGGTGTGAAAAAGAATAGGAATTAAACGTCGCGATATGACTGAAATAGGTGTTGAAAGCGGCGTTAAATCGTATTCACTCACTCTCTCACTTGAAGAAGGTACATGCTTATCTTCCCCCCAATTTAGCAAGTAGATGACATACGAAGAAGCGCTGGGCGGGATGTACTATATTATACAGTATACAGCAGTAATGGTTACTTAAAATTAATGTATTCATGTTTTTATATTTATTAGCAGTGGTCATCCCGTCTCAGATTCTAGTAACGTTTTCTAGCCATATCACATTCAACAATAACAATTTTTCACCTATTGATGAGTACACGATGCATATCTTGTAACACAAAAAATGAACATTAGGTCTAAAAACTGGATAACTTGAAAACACCGGATCACACGTCATTTAAATTATCCACCTGTAGTTCCGACTTATCAATGTTCATTTGTTTGTTTTACAATATGCCCACCAATGTATATATGTTGAGACGCTTTGTCACTGGGATCGTCGCCTGCTAACCCTGCATGGCCTCGGTGGTGGGTCACTTTCCGCCCCCTGTTGCTTTTTTGCTCCTATCTCCGGAACGACAAAAAATTGAGAGCTGAAACTCTGTGACTTTTAAGATTATCATGTTGGGGTCATTTTGAGGCCTACTCGCCTGACTCCCCCAGCAAAGGATCATGGGAAAATGCAAAATGGCGACCATGTGGGGTACCAAAAAAGTGATGTTTTCGTCATATTTCTTCAAAATGTTTGCTTTTCTGTATAGAAAAGTGGGTAAAACCTATTTTATTTCATATCAGATAATTATTTACTAATTTATCATGCAGTTTTTGCGAAGAAAAAAACAAAAATAAAAAATTCGAAATTCTTCTCTTTTTGAAAATGACGTCACAGTGACGTCATCTTGATTTTTTTGACACTTTTTTGTAGAGCTTGACCCAAAGATATAGTGTGTTAAGTTGCAGCCCTCTAACATTCACGATAGCGAAAATATATAGGGGGAGCACGGCACTCTCAAAGGCTGCGGTATAACCCAAATTGCCCAGGCCAGATATGGTTAATAAATCTTATAAATTATACAATAATAAAAGAAATATTTGAAAAATGTAGCAGGCCGATACTACAAGGAACCACAAGGAGGCACGTCATGGTTCGAGTGCATGTTCATTCCATGTCAAAAATCTCATTTGATCATTGAATTCGATGCATAAATGAACACATTCTTATATTGTAGAAGTGGTACATCGGGTCAAGTGCATGTACCGGCGTGGGGCCTGATAATGTCCGGTGGCTAAAAGTGTCTGAATCCTATCTTCTTACCCAGCTAGGACATTTGTCTCTAAATTAAGGATAAGTTTCCGTCCTTAGTTGCAAAAGAAAAGGATATGGGAGAGGATACTAATACACGGGACATTCTTAGCCATCACACCGGTACTTGAAGTTGGGTTTTCTTTTTTTCGCAGGGATGACATTTGCGTTTCTATGGAGCGCCATGGTGTCATATGTAAGTAAAGCGGTGCCCCCAGAGGGAATCACGGTGGTACAAGGTATACTGAACTCCTTGATGACTCTTGGAATTGGTACCGGATTCATGACCAGTGGCCTATTGACCGAATGGTACGGGGCATCTCGCATGTTTCTGGTGTTTGCAGTTGCAGCTGCCACGACTCTCGTCTTGTTTGTCCTGGCACAAACTCTCTCGGACAAGTGCAAGAAAGTCAACCAGTCCTACGACCAACTGCAATGAATAATAAACGAATATGTAGCATGAATCACATCAACTACATCACAAGAAAAGTAAGATTGGACGCCAGCGATTAGGACTACTCTGTATTCGTGCTGACGATTACCATTTTTAACCACTTGACACACTGGGACAGTAACCATACATGACTATGAGCTTTACCATGCGGCATTGGTGCTATGCAGAAGACATCCTTCTGATAATATTTCCAAATTCCTCATACCAGATCATCAGTTTATTTTAGTGATATGACATTCACGTTCACAGCACGCAGTGCTGTCATCAATTCCTTCAATAAATTTCATAATCTCTTACAGTAACCCACGAAGTGTGAGCCGTTGATAGCATGCAATGGCTGTTATTAATTCTTCTTATATTATATAATTCATCTTAGCACTCCACCAGTTTGCTCGGTACTCATCTGACATTGGTAATACGTAGAGGATGTCATCATTACTTGTCACACCAATCCATCTGTTATATAATATCGATACCTCGTATGTCAGCATATCTATTAACGGATTATTGGCGTATACATTCCCAATGTTAGTACTTGCAGTATGACGTGTGTATGTGTGTGTGTGTTGATTATGGACGCACACATTCGTTATGGATGTTTCCTTGACGTTTATTAGGACATGTTTATTGGGGTTTTTTTAATATAGTTTTTATTAATAGACCCAAACTTTGATGAGCTTGTACCCCTCATCCAATCACGTGATGATTTGTGCATCCATTCATCTACATGACAGGCTATCAGTTATCCTGAAATCTAGCATCGCTTATGTAACACAACACTAATATTGTCAAAGCTCCTGGAACTGGAAATGGGATATAATGTCATCAGATTTCAGGCCTATACGCTATGATATTACATCCATGTTCCAATTATCAATTGCTGACAATAACTGATTTAGTATACCGCATATCTTTTATATTGGGTTACCTAAATGTGGCATAAAATTTTCCGAACGAGACCTGCCATTGGCGAGACAAATATTTGGATATATTCAGAATCAGCATGATGGATATGGTCATATTTCATAGCAATCCGACTACGAATCTTGATATTGCCACGCCAACTGATCGGCCGAGAGATATTCGAGTCCCGAGTCAGAAATAGCGAAAGAAATTGTGCTGTTCTTGTGCCCCAAAACGCCTGAATTGTGAAATGATAAAATCACTCTATACCGTTATTTATTTATTTACTGATTTGTAAACAATATTCTTATTCGTTAAACAAAGAATTCTAGACATCAAATTAGAATGAGGAGCGGATTTTTCATTGAAAAGACGTCATTGTCATTGTGCGGTCGTCGAAGATGCCAAGCACGAGTTGAGTATTGAAGCTTCTGTAAACACATTGAAAATTCGTACTGTTCACTAACGATTGTTCCAGATATTGCCGGTACACTTACGGGTTCTGTCATCAGAAAATCTTCTGCATATTCTTCATTTTTACCTCATTGTTTTTTTTGTGACGCTGTCGGCAGATCACTTCGATAATCGTGCTGGTGAGATAAAAATATACTTGGAGCATGCAGACCGCGGCCACCTGTTGCACGCGCGGAATATATTCCGTCTCCATGACGACGCGAGACAATATTCACTGGCAATATTACTCTCACTCTGGGGAATTATCGTCTATGCCGGGAACAAACACTTGATACATACACTGCGCTCGTCCAATCAAAATACAACGTTCTAATATACGGTTTACTAATATCCCATAATTTCTTTCAGACTATTGGACCTCAAGGGGATGAGCAGCATGAGTTTTGTACCATGTCTGGTGCCACGAGGGGAAGATTTCCTCTGCATGATGGCTGTACATGGTTACTCACACATGTCCAATTCATCATATCGCAGTTAGTTATATCGGAGGCAGAGAGAGAATTAATGTATAATGCCGCGTTCAGCAATACTTCAGTTATACAGCGACGATCAAAATTCTAAGTATTCTAACAAAAACAAGTCAACAACCTAGCAATCCGGAAGTAATCAACCCAATTCAACAGTCACCTATTACCCAGTTATCCTTTGTCTGTCACCTAGCACTCAATCCGTCCATCTATGATCTCTTTGCAGGCGTTCTGTAGCCCGTTACCCAATTCGACTGTGACCGATTACCCAGTTCGCCTCTGTCTGTCACCCATTACCCAGTTCGTCCATCTACCGTTGCCCAGTTCGCGTATTATCTCTTTGCGGGCGTTTCTAGCCCGTTGCCCGATTCGACTGTCACTCATTACCCATTACCCAGTTCGCCTCTGTCTGTCACCCATTACCCAATACGACCATCTCCCGTTACCCAGTTCGCTTATTATTTCTTTGCTGGCGTTCTGTAGCCCGTTACCCAATTCGACTGTCACCCATTACCCATTTCGCCTCCGTCTGTCACCCATTATCCAATTCGTCCATCTCCCATTACCCAGTTCGCGTATAATCCCTTTGCAGGCAACCTGCAGGCCGTTAACAAACTCGACGGTCGCCCATTACCCACTACCCAGTTCGCATCTGTCTGTCACCCATTACCCAATACGTCCATCTCCCATTACCCAGTTCGCGTATTATCCCTTTGCAGGCATTCTGTAGGCCGTTACCCAATTCGACTGCCACCCATTACGAAGTTCGCCTCTGTCGCCTCTGCGTGTGTTATCCGTTTGGAGAGAGAGAAAGAAAATTAAGGTTTAATGTCACGTTCAGCAATATTTCAGCTATGTAGCGACGACAGTCATTTTGTTCCCCGGTGTACGAGTTGTCAGAGCATTTCAATCATAGCTCTCTAAATTTGTATCCAATACCTTTTATGCTGATGCTAGGGGCCGTGTGGTCATGTCATCCAAGTTTCCACATGAACAGGTACAATAAAAGCGTACCTGAGATACAACACTGTCACATATCACGAATCGTTAGATTCTTGGTATGTGCTTTAGAATAGGTTAACCCGAAGACTATACTGTGAAGTCATATGGCTCTGTCAGAAAGTCGGCACCTCTTCTCACTTCCCTTCCATGTGTTGTAATTTTTACCTGTATATGACGAGATTATGCTGGTGGACGTTTCGTCCCCGAGGCCCATCCCCTGACAGACCTTTTGGTCTTTGATATATGTTGGCATTGTGGGAAGTTGATACTGGGTTGACATCGGGCCTCACAGACTAGTCTTTTGTGTTCAATACCGTCATTTTTATCTGACGACGATATAGCTCACCAATCCCGAGTGTACGAGTTGTCACATCGACACAGCTCACCAATTAGCAATATACGAGTTTTCAGAGCATTTCCATCATAGCTCTCTAGATTGGTATCTAATACGGCTTATGCCAGTGCTAAAGGCCGTGTGGTCATGTCATCCAAGTTGCCACATGAACAGGTACAATAAACGCGTACCTGAGATACACCACATATCAGAAATCGTTAGATTCTTGGTATGTGTTTTAGAATAGGTTAACCAGAAAACTATACTGTGAAGTCATGTGGCTCTGTCAGTATGTCGGCACCACTTCCCACTTCCCTTATATGTGTTGTAATAGACTTTTAGGAGGATGAAAATCTGACAATGCCATGACTGATCTAGAGTTTTAGCATGTACATATCGGTAACTGATATTGTTGTTTTTTTTGTTTCTGAGCTCCGGCTATATTATATTTACTTTTATTCATTGTCTGATGACCGGCTTGGTGATACATTCTTGTTTTTTCTCATAAGTATTCTAAACTATAATATTATACCTTGTTGTATGTATATATTTTCATATGCATGAAAGTTTTCACCTCTGCAGAAGATTATATCATTATTGCACCAAGCTGTGCCATTGTGTCATTATTCATAATAGCTATTTACTGCTTACTCTATACCATCTTTCGAGAAGTATCTTTGACATAATTACAACACATATAAGGGAAATGGGAAGAGGTGCCGACATACTGACTGCGTCACATGACTTCACAGAAAAGTCTTCCGGTTAAGCTATTCTAAAGCACATACCAAGAATCTAACGATTCGTGATACGTGTTGTATCTCAGGTAGGATGTTATTGTACCTGTTCATGTGGCAACTTGGATGATATGACCAGACGGCCCCTAGCGCCGGCATAAGCGGTATTAGATACAAATCTAGAGAGCTATGATGGAAATGCTCTGACAACTCGTATATTGGTAATTGATGAGCTGTTTCGCTGTGACAACTCGTACACTGGGGATTGGTGAGCTGTATCGTCGTCAGATGAAAATGACGGCATTTAACACAAAAGACAAGTCTGTAAGGCCCGATGTCGACCCAGCATCAACTTCCCACAAATGCCAACATATATCAAAGACCAAAAGTTCTGTACAGGGGGCGGGCCTCGGGGACGAAACGTCCACCAGCAAAACTTGCTGCTCAACCAGATTATAAAACTACGTCGAGTATCACATATTATTTGACGAACAAGAATGGTAACACGAATAAGAGTCAAACTGACTTCAATATAGACCCTCACGGCATTTGAGAAGAGTTGAGAAAACGCGACCCAGCACGTAGACTTATAGCAGTCATGAAGTAATTTTCAATATTGACTTGCAAATCTATGCGTAATTTGGGAGTGGAATTAGTTTCACAATCAAAGTTTTGAACCTTGACGAGAGTTTCTAAATTTGAAATCCAATACGTTATGTACCTCTCTTGACATACATAATTTGAGGCACTTAATACTGAATAGACCCACGTTAAGGCATTATGTTACCATTCTGACATATCTACCCAACTTTTGTGTGACCTACAGATATGTGTTCTGAAAACAACTAATTATGATTTTGCCCCTCAAATTTCGGTTTCTAGCTCATAGACGAACAAGAAGATAAGAGTCGAATCGTACATTGTATGAAGTCGAACTATTTGCACTGCAGATGAACTATCGGCCCGTACTGTTCATATGCTACCTCTCTTGACATACATAATTTGAGGCGCTTAATTATCTTCACTTACCATTTAATTGAGTCAAATGAAAGAGGTTTTTGAAAAGGTTAAAAAAATCACGGTTACAGTGTAATCTCGTTACGCTACACGGAGCAGGAAAACAAATTAAGTGCCTCGGGACAAGAAAATATTGTGGTTTACACGGATGAGGTTTTCATAATAAATATACCACGGTTGTGTATTGTATGCAGCACTTTATTTTCTTCTACATGACTTGTTTAAATTACCGTTTTACCGTAACGGTGAATGACATTTATTGTATATTGTGTATTGTATATTTGTGTATTTTGTGCAATTTTTACCTGTATATGGCGAGATTCTGCTGGTGGACGTTTCGTCCCCGAGGCCCGCCCCCTGTACACACCTTTTGGTCTTTGATATATGTTGGTATTTGTGGGAAGTTGATGCTTGATCGACATCGGGCCTTACAGATTAGTGTTTTGTGTTAAATGCCGTCATTTTCATCTGACGACGATACAGCTCACCAATCCCCAGTGTACGAGTTGTCATAGCGACACAGTTCACCAATTACCAATATACATGTACGAGTTGTCAGAGCATTTTCGTCATAGGTCTCTATATTTGTATCTAATAGCGCTTATGCAGATGCTAGGGGCCGTGTGGTCATGTCATCCAAGTTGCCACATGAACAGGTACAATAAAAGCGTACCTGAGATACAACACATATCACTAATCGTTAGATTCTTGGTATGTGCTTTAGAATACACGCTTAAAACTAAAGTGTTGTAAAGTGTTGAAATAACACTTTAAGTGTGTCCACAGGGACTGCACTTTAAAGTGCTGTCCCTGTGGACACACTTAAAGGGGTATTGCAACACTTTACGAGTAGGTTTCGACACTTAGTTTTAAGCGTGTAGGTTAACCAGAATACTATATTGTGAAGCCATGTGACTCTGTCAGTATGTCGACACCTCTTCCCACTTCCCTTATATGTGTTGTAATTTGAAACATTTCTGTTGAATCATCGGAATGCGCCATTCAAAATCAAATATTAGGTCGTTTCTGTACAATTATAATATCTCCAAGCTGACAGCTGTATATTACCAAAGTAGCTATCAATGTATGTCAACAAATATATAGAGGATCTTACACGAGCGGTTAGTTAATATGAAAGTTATGACACGAGTTGAGTAAGTTTTATATTTTGCGAGCTTTATCGAGCAACATATACAACTTACTGAACGAGTGTAATTTCTGAACATCATTATTCTTGTTTTTCTAGAAATGATGCTAGTGTATTGTAGTGTAATAAAAATACTGATCAGCAATACTGATTTGATGTTTGAAACATTCATTATGTCTTGTCGGCATCATTTAAAATTGTTGACCTCCTCTCTCTTGTATGAAACTGGCCCTTGTTTATGTGTATGTTGATTGCTTTATAATTCTGTGCTAATGCTGTTATATGAAGTAGAATCTTTGGATTATGGACGCGGAAAGTCTTCAATGGACGACGACTGAATATTGAAAGACGATCATATGTATATGTCATATTCTACATATTATACATACATACACCAAGTTGTTTGTCTATTGGACTTTTCAACAGAAAAGGAAATTATATATAATTTTTGATAAAAAAACATGCAAAACCCTGCTTCTGGATCCTCAGTTTTCCTAGTTCTCAAGGCATACACGCGTTTTAATATTTACGTGCACATGTCTTAGCAAACTGTGTCCCCTATCTCCGGAGCGACAAACAAATTGAAATCTGAACCTCAACGACGTTATAGTTTACGATATTGGTGTCATTTTTTAGCCTATTTGAACCCCGAGTAGAGGATCATGGGTAAATTCAAGATGGCGGCCATGTGGGAGAAGTGAAGCTTTCGTTTTTTTGTTTTTCAAAATTCCTGCTTGTCTTCTCGGAAAATTGGGCAAAATCCATTTATTCCAAATCAGGCTATTATTTACTAATTTATCATGCAGCTTTCGCAAAGAAAACAAATAAAAAAAAACGACCAAAAAATGTCTGTTTTGAAGATGACGTCATCAAAGCGGTCATCTTGAACTTTTTTTACATTTTCTGGTAGAGCTGGACCCAACGGTAAATTGTGGTAAGCGTCATCCTCCTAGCCCAACGGCTAAGAACAATATTTAGCGGCGGCGGGGGTGAGGGATCGGAGGGGGGTGAATAGACCCTGGTATGGACAGGTCCCTAAAAAACCAGGCCAAATATGGTTACATGAACAGCATATGTCCTCATTGTTACTATCTGGTGTATAATGAAGCGTGTTATTGCGAATTGGCATTTGAAAACTTCCTCCCACGATAATTTGGAGGAAAATCCTTGTGCCATTGTCTGAACTCCACTTGACTGACAAGAACTTCCATTGTCTCACCGGAGTCGACTCGCAATAGATAAATGAGTCTGTATTCAGTACATCACGCACGAGCCATAAGAGAGGCATCAAAACATCAAACCGAACGTTGGCGATTGAGCACGAATGGTTTCTAAGGACGGACGTGTATCCCGATGAAAAAATGGCGCCGATTGATTGATGGGATGTTCAAAACAAAACATAAACAATTTTGTTTAACAGTTGAATTTATTATCCGCATAAGATTTCATACATTTTATACAAACATTTCGATACGCGACAATAGATGCGACATTAGATATTGATTAATTGGATTAAGTACACCACAGTACGGCTATATTAATATATGAATATTTCAGTAAAGAAACTATCTATTGATGAACATGGTATAATTTATATGCTGTAGTATTGAATAGTTGCAGTATTGATATGATATGCATACGTTCAATACAATAAAATGCGCTCTTACTTACATACATATAATGTCTTATCTACCCGGGCGCACACGTATACAAGTTGTATCTATACATATAGAGCAAAAATTCTCCAAAGACAAGTCGAATTAGTCAAGCATATACCGCAATTTGTGAGGATATATAGTATCTGTTCAATGAAGAAAGATAGTGGGAGATAAACTCATTTTCGCGAATGTCCAACCATCGCTGTACCGATTTAGTTGAAGTAATCTTGTAGGAATAGAATATAATTCGCTTTTATGTATTTTGTTATTATTACAGCTCCAACAAATAACTCATCTGATGTCAATGGATGAGAATCCAGGACGTCTGATGGAATAAACATCTCAACATGGGGTGAACCTCGTGAATGTAAGAATACCTAGAAAAACTAACCTGTGATTGTGATGCCCTACGTCGTACAGCTTAAATGACCCACCAAAACAATAAACCTACATATATTTGTCGAATGACATGTACAGGGGGCGGGACTAACAGGTCACCAGCAGAATCTTACCATAGACAGGTATTAAAATGGAGCGATATGCAAGAGGTGAGAAAAATTGACGAAGTCTTTTGACTAAAAAACAATCGTATGACTTCACACGAAATCTTTCCCCGGCACCTCGCCTTCTGATCCGAGAATACGGTGGATTCAGTTTAATCAAACTCCAAATATAAATTTATTTAATTCCGCACAAACCGTAAAATAGTATCGACGGACGTTTGAAATTGTCGAATTTAGTCTGTTATTTGACTTTTTCGTGTACATTTTAGCATGCATTTTCCAATACATCTAAAATATGCATCACAACTTGAACCAAAATGATATTGCAATGCAATGTCATGGCGGATATTGTAACATTGTATCTATTCAAAAATATTCTTTTTGATTCAAGGTGTCATACTTTGCATACATTAAAATTCATGCTATACGAAACACCTGAAAACAGTCAAACACCTAATTTCAAAAGTCTGTCAACGCTGTTTTACGGTTCATGCGGAATTGAATACATATATTTTTGGCACCACAAACGCAACAGAATTTCACACATTATGAATATCTTTCTAATTTTTTAAAATCCTAACTTTATGGTGCAGGCCTGGAACTTTCATAGAAATGCCTTATTTTCACCTATATTTCTAAATATATTTGACTGATGGGTAAAAATTTTCATATTTTACATTACTTCTAAAAATTCTGTCTAAAAACTAAGAGGTGAATTCGGATCCAAAGGCTTGTATCAGCGCCACCTTTTCCCGCCACTTCTCTAAGTGTGTCGCCTATAACTTGTAAGATCTATTAATATCGACTCTCTCTCTCTCTCCAGTCGTTTTCAGCCACACACACCTTTTCATTTTGTAACCATATTCGCCATGCACCTCATTGGCGAATTTTCTTTGATTCTGAATAGATTTATTGAATTACACCATGAAAATGCACAAATTACATCTACTGTGTGGTATTTCACTGCTCGGAGATAAAATAACTGTAAAATATTGGCGGAATCAATCAATTACGATCGGTGCGTGGGACAGTAGAGACTAAGATCGGTCTCGGCACACTGATCCCATTTCAGGCAATCGACGAGAAGCTACTGCACGCAGTCAGATGTATTCTTTCTATTATTATACCTGCCGGGGTGGGGTGGGGGGGGGGAGGGCTTTATGGGGAAATGTTTCAGCTCATTTGGACATCTGAAAGTCTCCGGAATGAGTTTACTGAAGCCTAGATTCTCAGCTTTCTAGGGAGGGGGGTAAAGTAGCGTTAAGTTATCATGGCGCACTGAAGATGAGCTATCCCCACTAATTTCCGTAAATGGACTCTCTAACAGGGCGTTCCACTACTTTCTGACTGCGTGTTCCATTGGTGTGAAATCGAGACACGCTATTGCACATTTTAGCACGTAAACCGGATGAATATTATTTGAAAAAAGAATACAAAACACAGACTAATTGATGCAAACGGTATTCTACTCAAGAAGATCTGAAGCAATATCTAAAATACACTATCCTTCTTCGGTACGGCACTTGTGCGGGTTTCTGCAGGGTATCTGCAGATAAAAACAAATGGGACAACCACAGTCCTGGTTTTATTACATAGTTTATCAACATGTACAAGGTACTCTGAATACGCTGTCACATGCGATTCATTCCCTAAATATCTCACCTCGCGGTGCCATACTCGCCCTGTTACGAGTCAATGTTCACCTCGATTAGACGCATTAGTCTCTCAACTAGGGCGTTCCTTTTCGTGATCAAAGAAGGGAATTAGAATTGATATAGTTAAAGCGCCCTCTATGAGCAAACAATCATTTACAACAATCAGTGATAAAATAATATATTACCCCCCTCCCCCCGAAAAAGGATTCGGTATGATTGGTATTGATTACTTAACCCCTCACCCCCGACGACTTAGAGCCACATCAATAAAGTTGTCTCCCCAGCATCTTATAGAATATGTAGACTATAACACTAACCTATAAACCACTCACGACTTCAAACAACTAGTTGGAAAAATATTGCAAAACGTGAATAGCGGTCCAATGGCAACACATATACAGTTAAAATCAATCCAGTTCATGTAGACACTGGGCAGAGTTGTTTCCCTTCAAACGTATAGGGCCTACATTTATAATTTTATGATATTTATGCAAGTAAACTAGTTTGAATTGAGTAGTCTATTACTAAAATACAGCATAGTTCTGTTAAAGACTAAAAATGCCAATAGTACCAAGGTGAAACATTCTTGAAAATACATTTGTGCATGACTCAAATAATAGAGAAATCAATTGCTTGTATGCTTGTATCTGCTCATGTAGTTCCATTATGTCATGAACACATTCGCTAATTATCCTGCAGATGGTTTCATCTTCACAGCTCATCAGTCATATAAATTTATTATATATAGAATGCGAGGCAAAAGTTTAACACTTCGCATTTACTTGAGTTTCCATTTTAGATAGAATAGTAGAACAGTTAGTGTACACAAGTAGAACATGAATTCGTTATCAATGAAGAGGGGCAAGATGAGTAGGTTCGTCGCTGAATTGGTGTTTATATTTTTGCCCTATATCTCCCAGTTTCAGTTTCTAATTTATGAGCACCGATCCTGAAGTTTGCAAATTACAACACATATAAGGGAAGTGGGAAGAGGTGCCGACATACTGACAGAGTCACGTGACTTCACAGTATAGCCTTCTGGTTAAATTATTCTAAAGCACAAACCAAAAATCTAACGATTCGTGATATGTGTTGTATCTCAGGTACGCTTTTATTGTACCTGTTCATGTGGCAACTTGGATGACATGACCACACGGCCCTAGCACCGGCATAAGCGGTATTAGATACAAATCTAGAGAGCTATGATGGAAATGCTCTGACAACTCGTATATTGGTAATTGGTGAGCTGTGTCGCTGTGACAACTCGTACACTGGGAATTGGTGAGCTGTATCGTCGTAAGATGAAAATGACGGCATTTAACACGCACGTCTATATTTAAATGACTTGATATTTGTCTTAAATAGCTGACACGTTCTTAATTTTGTCCCAGAATATGTATTGTGGCAGTCAGCTCTATCGAGCAGTAAATTTGTATTGCAGTTGTCAATCTTAATTCTGTTATGCCATTGTTGTGTACATATGTTCAGAGGTACTTTTGTAACTTTGGTTTGTGCTCCTCTAACGGTAAATTCTTGAGCTGTGGAGAAAGGTGTCCTATATTCAGTGTTTTCAATGAGGTTGCCATATCGTCAACCCATGAATCCCCTTTTTCTTTATCTATTGTCCTTTTGAACTTGGTGCTAATACTGTTTTATCACATAACTGTGTTGTTATTCAGTGACATAAAGCCATGACGTAAATATCATATGTAACTAGTGACATAACACTTTGAAGGAAGACGATTGGATAGTACATGTAGCGTGAGAAAATAAATTACTACGCTTGGTGGTGACGTCATTGAACTATTTTTCTCATTGATAAAATTTTACTACGAAATACTATGTTTACAAGTGCAACAACAACATAGATATCTGCAAGAAGATCATTTTATCCAGATACATGCATGATCATCGACATGCATACTATAATTGTCAATAGACATACAAGCAGCAATAGGTCGGCTATATATTATTTTGACAGTTTCGAACTTCATATTTTGTATAAAGTACTCACGTAGTCTGTCGAATCGAGCCAGGCCGCCTTTTTGGTTACCGTATCCCGTCAGATCTCGAAAGTAAACGTTTGTTCATTCTTTTGCAATATATCTACATGGAATCTTCCCGATGTTTGCTTATTTCTTGCAATAGATCTGGACGATTACAGACTTCAAACGGATTACGTACGGTACCGTGTTCAAAATGATCTTATCAGCCTAGCTTGTCGTCACCTCGCTGGGAACTCGCCAACATGTCGCGCGCATGATGACATGCAGCGAACACGAGTGTAACTTGTGCCAGTGGCATGACATGATCCAAAATAAATAATGTATGAAGAAGAGCTAATTAACAAGTTACACTTACTGCATTCTGTTGTGAAAGGGTCTACGATATTTTGAAATGCTGTGGAAACTGAACAGCCTTAAAAGGGAGGTGCTCAATCACTGTTGCGTTTTGGAACTATATCGGCTTAGCGTATACAGTAACTTGTACGGCGGTGATGCGCCTGAGCCACGGACGTTTTTTTTCGTCGAGAAGAAACAAAGAAAGGAAATTCTTAGATAGATTCGATGATAAATATTTCGAATTATTGCGTTTATAATTTACTTAAAAACAGTTATGTGATAAACAGAATCTTACACTCGTGGCAATTTAATATGAAAGTTATGACACTCGTTGAGTAAGTTTTATATGTTGCTCGCTAAAGCTCGCAACATATAAAACGTACTCAACTCATGTCATAACTTTCATATTAAATAGCCACTCGTGTAAGATCCTCTATATATGGAATGGTCTTTGGATCATGGACGCGGATATTCTTTAATGGACGACGGCTGAATTATGGATGACGGACTAGACGCTTGTAACAAGACAATGCATATGCAGATACAAAAACTGTCATCATGAAGAGATGCTAATTCTGTCCAGTATTTAAATTCCATGGCTATTACTTCTGGTGTAATTGGGAGTCGTCCCACCCAGTTCACCCCTGACAGCATCATTGCTTCGTTTTGAATGCACTCCCAAGATGAATTTACGAAACTGAATGTGTAATTTCTCAGATGGGATGATTTCTAAGTATTTCAGCAAGAAGTCATTTCCAGCTTTTGGCATCCTTTTACTTGGAACGCAGCCTCATATTTCTGCACCATATAAAGCAGTGAGTTTTATTGTAGTATCAAATATATGGAATGAAATGTTTACATCCAATGGATTGCCAGCTAAATATTTTATTAAGTGGAAATAAAGACTTCATACCCTTAGTATACATATATTCTTTTCACTAAAAGAGCCACATTGACTAAGTGTGATCCCCAAATATGTCTAGAATTTCACTTGTTCAATCAATTGGTCACCTAATTGTATATATGTTTTGATAGTTTTACTAGTTTTGTTGTTTACTAGTATTTCTTTTTTAGATTTGTTTATATTTAACTTCAGTTTGGAGCACTATTCCAAAAGGTTATCAACACAGCATCGCAAGCCATCGGAAGATTCAGAAATGAGTGCCAATACATCTGCATATAGAAGGCAGTTCATTTTGCTATCTTTAAAGTTATTGGGTGACATTGACCACCGAAAATAGAGGGTAGATCGTGCAAATATAATTTAAATAGTGTGTGGCTTAGCGAATCTCCCTGTCGTACTCCCAGCTTTGAAGGAAAAGGTGCATTTAAACAGTTGCCTACTTTTACTTGTAAAGATATATCAGACATGCTGGATATTATTTTGTATAGAATTACGAGCGTCTGGTCCGTCATACATACGTTCACATTTGTTTTTGCAATTTTCATTTCTAAAACCTGCCGTTGGTGTCAAAGTCAAAAATTGCAATATTGTGAGGGGCGAGGTATTTTCCGCTTTTTTCAGATAGTTTTCCTTTTGCACTCTCATCTCTGTCTCATTGGATCATATGAGCAGTTCTAGAATTAATCTCACGTTTTCATCGTTTTCATACATGAAGTACTTCATCTTAATTTAATATTTATAATATATATCCAATCACGCGAAACGTTTATTATGTTATTTATTTACTAAATTTTGGGAGGTATTAAACGTTATATGTGTACTTCATCAGAATTTGATATAAACATGTTACTTGTGGCTGCGGATAACAAATTTTACCGAACCTTATATTAACGGGAATTATGTGAAATAATTGGCAGTTAGCGTCGATTAAAAAAAAGTTATTCAGCATATCGTGGCCAGCAAAAAAAGTTATTATACCATATGTACTCCATGTGAATTTCCCTCATTTTCGCCAGTAATTGCGCCATACAAATCACGTGTACATCTGTAACTCGTGATGTGACAAGTTCATACCGTGTTTGAAGTAAAGAGAGGAAACAGTAATATTTTTGGACCGCGTCGGCTAAAACTGGCGAAGTCTCTATTCACTTTCTCCACCTCCTCCTCCTTCCATCCTGACCAATGGCGAACAGATATTTTAAAATAATGTATAACTGCAGTTCTCAATACGAGCTCCTTGCCATTTTGAAAAATAGCAGCTGTGACCAGCATAAGATGTGCTTCCATATCTAAAAAAATGTGGCTGCCAGATTTCACCTTTTTATGAAAGAGGCACAATTTTCTCACCTATTTACTGTAGCACACACCCATATAGAAGTAACACTGTATGAAACAGACCGATGTTGTACTTGGAGAGACAAGACCCATGTTGTACTTGATGGAGAGACAAGACAATTGTGAACCATCTTCCTTCCTTTAGAATTGAAAGTGGCACACAGATGGCTCCTTATGTCGGATAGCTTAGATGTATTACATGTGTCCTTTTCACTAATTTACAATTGGTCAGTTAGAGAACCAGTGCGGCCACCGGCCAGTTTCTGGTTTTAACTTCTTGACCTGGTAAAGTTTCAATCCTCTTCGAGATATACACAATGATTTTTATAGAGAAATAACAAAGTTGTCTTCAGCGGGATTGCAAAGCATGGCCCCAGCTAAATGCGCCAAAACTCTTCGAGCTGAGCTATGACGAACCATAGGTATTACGTGTATATTCGTGCGTATGAGTCCTGACACATGTAGCCACCGTCGTGATATGACAGGAAAATTGTTGAAAACGACGGTGGTTCGGATCCCGCTGACGATCCATTCAATTTTAAAAAGATATGTTCATATTGTAAATTGCTCAGTGACGGACAAATCATCATATCGTAAAAAGTTTCTTCTTCCAAGGCTCTAAATTTGTTCCATCACCAGCGGTTCAGGCCGACACACAGCCAGAAATATGATGATGACCATCACCATTAATTGGTGATGAAACCTTGTCCACACCATTTATTGGTGATGAGACCTTGTCCGCACCATTTATTGGTGATGTGACCTTGTCCACACCATTTATTGATATTGACAAAGGGTGAGGAATTGAGTTCATCTATCTATAGACATCAACACTCCGTCAAAACAATGAACGATAAAACGTATCAAAGAACTGATATTTACATTAAAGTTTATTTCCTGAAGCAATTACTCTTAAATAATCAAATAAAATAATCTAGAAACAAATCTTCTCACACGCGATCTTACGTGTCTTACAGGAATACGTAATGGTTATCACCATTTATTGGTGTTGCTGTCGCCTTTGTTTTGTCTGCGAACTGTACAACTCTTTTCGTTCCTCCGACCCAACAGTTTCTTTTCAACAGTGTACAAATTTATGTGATCTTGGGTTAGCGAGGTAACATTATAATTCAACGACAATGAAAAGAAATCTGTGGATGACAGTCACAAAAGCATCTTCACATTTTCAAGTTAAATACTACACTAACGTTCCGTCATTTACCTTGACTTAATGAACAGAGTAAACTGTTCAAACCGGGAACCGCACGTGATGTCATATAGCCAATCAAGATAGGAGCTTACCAACACCGTGCAGCTAAAATTTTCTTTGATGTCTGCCTGTGTGATATCCACATATTGTATGTGGTGGCCGTATTGATGTTAATTTCCTTCGAATAGCCAATCGAATTTGAATTTTAAGAGGTTATACATTGCACTCCCCCTAATATAGACCACGGAATATTTATAGCGCTATGACATCATCAGACCTGTATTCTGATCAGACAATGTGTTACCCTCAGCCAAGGCAACACGTGTAGTGTTAGACTTGGGTAAGCGAAGATGTCATAAAAGTAACTGTGCTAATATATGTATCTGTTCCAGAAATAGTTAAAAATATTATTTCGTCGGTTTGGCACCGTATCAGAAAAAGATCGCCTCAAGTACCTGCATTCGTATGGAGAGATTCATGTTGGTATAAAAAAATAACAATTCGGTCCTAAGGACAAGCTGTGCCGCCAGATTACTATAACGTTCCACATATCCATTATATCACTGACTTGTCCACAGGCGCATCTCTTATTTTCGTTATTGTTAGTTTTAGTGTGTAGTAAATAAAGTCCTGTTGGACCTTATCCGTGTGTTGTGTTTTCCAGTAGAGTGCATTTCACTTACATGCAGTTATTAAATGTTAGGTTGAAGCATGGCGCCTGGTCCCCAAGAAACATATGTGCAGACTTCGTTTGCGAAATACCGGTAGCATGTACAGTTGAAAATTTTATCCGAATTGAAACCGCTCTATATATATTCACTTGCAATCACCGCATCAAAGTGAATTACAAGCCATGTCAGTTCAACAAACAAACAAAAAATGGCGAAAAATGTGCACCCTATGTTGACAAACTTTCACCAAACTGTATGTCACGAATATCCCACAGCAAAACATTCTTATCGACTGTGTAGGTTTTAAGATTGCAAGAGATCGAGCAGCTAAAGATCTCTTTAGTCGGGTGAAAGAAGATTGGGTTTTAGATTATTTGAAAGAGATTGGTTTGTTGCATCAATTTTAATGTAGGCACCTGTTTTAATGCATTAGATTACTGAGTTATTGACTGGGTTATCGTCGCTATCGCTCTCTCTCTTTCACAAAACTCCTGATCACACGGAGTGGAATCTCCTTATTTAATGAATTGACCTTATCGTGAGAAGCGAAATCCACAGTGAAGGAAATATTCCAATTAATATTCCGAAAATTGTGTTTAAGGTATGAAATTTTCGGTACACAATAACTTCTCTGAGAAAATGAATTCGCTGCAAACTAATGATGACCGTGTAGAGGAAGTGATGTCTTTTTATCCTGGTACAGGGGCCGATTTTCACACTTGAAAGTTCAAGTGCATTTGAAAACCTCCCTCGACTCGAGTTTTTGCTTTTCATGAAAGTTTACTTGAACTTGAAATCGCACTTGATTCAAGCTCGAAATAAAAAACGAAAGGAAATGGCCAATATAATGGGAAATATAAGTTTTTTATGTGCCCATGCATCATAATACACGTATGGGCATTGTTTTTCATCTCATACATCCGAATATAGAACAGACATATTAATTTGACATCTGAAATTCTACACTTTATTCTACGGGGCCACTGTTTATTACCGAGCCGCACAAAAGAGTTCCAAAAAGGTTACTTCAAACATCACTTGACCAAGTGCAGTCCAAAACGTTTGGTGAATCACAACTTGAGAATTTTTTAAAGTGCACTTGTTCAAGTGCGAAAATCGGCCCCTGGCCCTTGAGAGGTCTGTGAGAGTATCACCCAGTCATGAAATTGCAGGTACATTTACAGGTAACCAGCCTAAAATTGCACCTGACTGATACAAACTTTCAACGTCACTCTGCCAGTACATATGTACCTGGACTCCAAGTATGTCAACAATCTGACTGAATCTAACATGGCCAGGGTTAAATGAAACGCTGCTCAGATATCACTACCTTACACATCCGAATTCATCTCTGCCCTGCAGCTAATCAAAATAGTAATTGCTAGCTATCAGAACTGGCTTAATGCACTTAGCCCGTATTCACCCAACAAGAGGTCACCCCTGTTCGAACTAACATTCACCTAGTAGTGTAATATATGCGCCTCAGCTTACATGATTATGAATAGGGGGAATGGCGTCATCAGCGAAAGTGACCCCATCGCCGAAAGTGAGGTAAATGTAGATCAGGTTCAGGAAAATCAGATCAGGTGCGAGTGAAACTGTAATACAGGTTCAATAACCATGATTAGTGAATAAGGGAGAATGAGGGAGTCAATGGAGGAGCAAACAAGATCACTAGGGTAGTAAACAGGGTCAAAGATGAGCACGGGTTCTGCAGTGAACCGATTCAGGTTCAAGAACTCATCCAATCAGAAGCATGGGTATTAATTGATTTAGATTGAAGAAATAATGTTTTCATAGGCGTGCATAGCTATGCGCAACTGTGAATGTTCGAACAAGTGAATAGAGTTAAGCTCTTGGATATTGCTAAAATATTACCATTCAACATAATAATAATATAGAAAATTCGACACAAACATGTTACATGACCTCTGTAACTCGGTATTTCCTCACTTGCAAATCATTGCTCAAACTGACCCAATAACTTAAAAACACTAATAAATGTGTCCTCATGGATTTCATCAGGACACTAGCATCATAAATGTACTCAAGATTAATTTTGTCAAACAATTGTTGGTAACGTACCAAACTTGACGCCAGGAGGGACAAATTCTCTATAACTCCAATTCATGGAATATTCGCCGATTTAATCATTATTTTAGATGTTCTAGACTCGAAATAAAAAAAAACATCATTTATCCACATACTAATATGTATACATTCAACACTCAAGACAGTTCAAACAAATAACAAATATGAAACGGATACAAAACAAGCGTCTGGTCTGTCACTCATTACCCAGCGTTCGTCCGCTAACTAATCTTCGCGTTCATAACCCAAATACCTGTTTCATATAACAGCATTAACAACAAATCACAATATACATAGACATAGGCTACCTTTCTGCAAGAGAGAAGCGGTCAACACTTTTCAGTGATGCCGGCAATACATCACGATATTTCAAAAATATCAAGTCCGTATCACTAATCAGTGCCCTTAATCTATATGATGTTCTTATCAATTGATATCTAGCGAATCACGCCTCATTCACGCTTTCATTTGATTGCGATGTTCATATGAACACCGTGTGGATCTCGAAGTTCATGGGTTCCTATAGTCCTTAGTCGTGGGTTAAGCGGAAATAGACACGAATTAGGAAACGTAGCGTCAAATATCAGCAGGCGATATGTATCGCCAAATTAGAGAAACTTTGAGTGCTCTGAACAAGACCGCGAAACCTTGCTGCGACTAATATCCAGCAAGACACCGATAGATACATCTAAAACCAAAGTTGTCCGTTCAGACCTGCATACATTGTCCATCTGAATTATGGCAACGGATCACTTTGGTTCTACAAACTTGTTCGTTTAGCTCTGCATACTAGTATGTTTAGATCTGAATAATGGTGGCGAACCACTGGCTGAGGTAAATATTTCAATGGCGATTTCGCCCTCAGCAAATAATGGTTTTCTTAAAGAAAGAAATATCTTGTTTTTTTTTAAATAATGAATCAAGAAACTACATGTAGATCTATATAGTAGAATAGTAGACTTTTAAAAGTGGCAAAATAATCTTTAATACCTATCGTGCTTACCCCTATGTTGCTTCTGGTGACAAATTCCATACACACCTTCAATATTCAATGTAGAATCACTAGTGCTAATTCCTTTGAAATATTGTAGGAAATAAAATCCCATTTTCTTGTTCAAGAAACAAAGGGTTGCGAGAAATATTGTAGGCCATAAAATGTCATTTTCTCGTTTAAAAATCGAGAGTTGAGCGTTGTTTTATTACGAAAACCCTTAGAAGTTATCAGAAAGCTTTTCTTACTCCAAAAGAAGAAAATGACATCTTCAGTGCCATAACATGTTGAAGAGTTCAGAACAAATGATTCTGAATTGAGCACAGAATATTAATATGTATGCTATCACGACAAGTGAGTGAGTGAGTAGGATTTAACGGTCGTTTTCAACATTGTTTCAGTCATATCACGACGGTGCCTACATGTGCCAGAACACGAGAGTGTCCACAGCTATCACGACAACCACATTTTGGGTAATTATCTGAGATAGCTAAAATATGTTACCATGTATGTCTTCGGAAAGTCCAAGGAATGTCATTTCTACAAACGCATCAAAATTCTAGAATATAGTTTCTATAGATAGATAGTGTCTATATTTACCAATGTAATCCAGATGTTTCTTGTTTGGAAACAGCCATTCTTTGCTGTCTTGTATTTACTCAAATAACGGAGCCTAATTCTTATAGTTTAAAACTATATCAAAATCACCTGTTCCATGTCTGTTTGGTTCTTAGCGCTATCCATGACTTTAGCATTCCGGAGTGAACAGTTTCATATTTCCAGACGAACAAAAATAACAAGAGCACGGTGGTGCAAAACAATAGAAAATATAACCTGTTTTCCAAGTCCTCCGGGTTATATGACTTATGAAGCATGCCCAACAAACTTATGATCAAAGCAACCCAAAATAATAATTGCATCGAGGATATACCTTGTTTCCAATTACACATGCAACTTTTCTTGGCATGCTCATTATTCCCGTCCATTGGCCTTTCCAAAGAGGCAATTTGTCTCCCTTGCTTTCTGGCGATTAACATGGCACGTCCAAAGACTAAGATTCCCACGACAAAAGGTAAAGAGACAACACCTTAAATTGTGCCAAATATGAAAGGTCTAGGGTAAAACGACCAGCCACAGATTCTCGGCGCTGTAAGTAAGCCTACATCTACTGAAATGTGTTGAAATATAAAGACTGCTGTTGGGATGACCGTAAACAGTGTGATAAGAGCCGATCCGCTTTTCATGACCGATCTAAAGTACTTTTCGCCAATAGACTGTAGGGAAAAATCTAATGCGCTCCATACGAAAATTCCTCCCAATGAACAGGCAACATAAAATCCAAGAATGACGAAAAGCTGAAGACGGAGTCCAGTGTAACATCGAGATATTCCACTCAGAGTCTGACCACAGTCCACTCTGTTGGTCAGATGTTCGATTGGCAAAATCGAAACTCCGATGAGTAGTGTGCTTGTGTACACATTCAGGAAACCCATCTTGCTGACTCTGTCGAATTCTGAGAAAATAACGGCGAATATGATCAAAATTGTACTAAACACTAATAAAACCGAGATAATAATCTGCATCACCGACAACCAGTAGAACGTCCCATAATGTGTGTCTCGGTTATTGCAGAGATCTGTAAAATTAACACTGGTGGTATTCTCGCTAGTCATAATTAAGGGTTCACAACCGACATAGAGGTATTTGTTGTGTAATAATTTACCGCTGGGACGTCTTTCATCCCGAGTCAAAGGTTTTGACGAGGGATGAAAGACGTCCCAGCGGTAAATTATTACACAACAAATGCCGATACGAAGGTTTTGAATCCAATTCTAACCAGGAGATATATTTGAATGTAGAAATAATCAACAAATGCGCAAAACTGATTCTCTCTGAGCGCGGCTGGTACATTTTACCCCCCGCCGCAAATACAGCAGTGTTGCCTGGCTTGCCATAAAAATATATCGTGCAAACAACTCAGTGATTCTTTCAGTGCAGAGAAATAAAATATTTTATTGATTTTTTATTGATTTTTTATACATATTTCTTGCCCAAGATTAACCACAGAAATATAAGAACTAATGAGCTGGAGGTGGTATTCCCCAGCGTGTATAGAAGTTGACCTACATGTCACGTGCTTGCCATGGATACAGTACCGGGACAGTGACATTTCCAACACGAACAGGCTCGCGTTTGTCTGCAGTTGTGGGCGAAGGGCCAAGAAGAACGAAGTTATATTATATATTTTTTCTCATATAGACAAGCGGGCAGTTTAGGGCTGGAAATGGAATGGTTCAGATATCGAGTGCCTTTGCGCTCATTCAGTGTATCACAGAAAGAATGTTACTGTGTTATTGCGGGGGGAGGTAAACGCACTCTCCCTGAACCGTGATGAGCTGTTTCACGAGGCAGTATTTTGTATTCTTGCAAAACCTGTTGCTATGTGAAAGTTTACCCTACTTACAACATGTATTTGCACACGACACGCACAACACAGAAGGTTAGAATGAGAGTCAATGACCGAAGTCAGCTACGCAAAATAGCCAACACCTATATTTTAAAGCTGATCGACAAAAAGTTGGAAGGTTTATATGGACAGCTAGTCCCCAAAATTCGAAGTTGAACATTCCAGGGTACACACCCTATTTTACTCGGACGTCGCGCACTTCTTGAATTTCCGTTCGAAGATACCACGACACACATCTCATTTCACGTAGTGTACTCGCATGTTTCCATGCTCAGGATTGCAAAACCCCTTGGCACATTCCGAGACACTCGGTATTAACCCTTCCTGGCCTGACGTCGGAGAAATTGCATAAATAAAAAAATTCGGAAAATCCAACCGAAAAATCGACCCAAAAATGCCATTTTTGAAAATGACATTGTGATGTCATCAAAGTGGCCATCTTGGATTTTTTTTCACATTATCTAGTAGATATTGACCCAAGGGTATAGGGTGGTAAGTTTCAGCCCCCCTAGCTCTGGGGGTAAGAGAAATAATTAGGGGGGGGGGGGTGGGGGTCATTTCGCCCCTCCCCCCAGGCCTCGATACGTCCCAAAAAGCCCAGGCCAGATAGGGTACTCATGGCATTTACGATGTTTCCTATTATTTTATGGATGTGCCAAACTTTAGCAATGATACAAACGACAGTGACGTTTCCCGGTCGTATGTGTTATATAGATGATACTGACGGCGTAAAACCTTAATTCTCTTTCTTTCTCTCTCTCTCTCTACTGGCGATGATTACTACTGGTATCAGTAGTCACTGACATTAGATATGGATTTAAACTTTATGCATCACAACGATACTGATGATAAAATCATAATATATAGTCAGGTTATCTATGAAGCCGAATATCAGTGATCTGATGCGATCAGCCAGACGATACCATCAGCTTGATTAGTATCAAACATTAAAACATGTAATTGATTCTTCATCAGATTACTTGCTACGCCATTAACATAGTATTCCTTTCGATATTCCATGGGTCATTACAATTCCCTAGATATCACAGTCAGTGATTACACAGGCATAATGTATCCATTACCGTAACCTGTGACTCTGCGAGGAATGGGTTTCTACATAATCAATACTATTTATGTCGCCTGGAAAACTAGGAGTTCAAAGTGACTCACATATAGCATAGTTTGTTACTGAGGACAGAACACAGGTATTATGTTGAATGGTAATCCGTTAAAAGGAGTAACGTTTTATTATATAACAATTACAACGCATGTAAAGGAAGTGGGAAGAGGTGCCGACATACTGACAGAGCCACATGACTTTACAGTATAGTCTTCTGGTTAACCTATTCTAAAGCACATACCAAGAATCTAATGATTGTAGATGTTCAATTTTGTTACAGCGATGTGTTCCTGTGGTACACAGTTTGTGTACTTTTGATACACAGTTGTTTTTACGGAGTAAACTGCTACATAGTTTTGGTGACATTTTCAGATCGGGGCGGGGATGCAGAAATACAAATATCTTTCATCAGGTTTGATATATCCAGATACTTTTGAACATTGAAGGGCAGATACGTATGAACTGATTGGTGGTGATTCTCCGACATACATGCTATATGTGTCAATCTAAAGGAATTTAAAAGAAATTCCACTATAATGGATACATATTTCAAGGAAAATGAATTTAATCCTCAGTATTTAGACGGGATATAGCGTTTTCACTCATACAATGTTACAACAAGGTTGAATCCGAAACGATTGATTTATGACCACTTATGTGTTTTCTCTAATATTTGCTATTTATCGTAACCTGTCATGATCAAACCTGTATTTTAGTACAACGAATCACTTTAATTTTGGTTAATATTTCAAAATGATCTGAAAGAATCGAGAAACTTCGGTTAGACTGGGGGTGAATCGAAAATAACTTTATTTTCCAAATCAGCCTTTGGACTAGACCCTCGCCGCCAGCTCGCTCGCCGGGAATACGGAAGTAATTGTTCGAAAAAGTGAATAGATGTCCGCTTCAGATAATGTTAAAATATTACCATATCACACATATTACCCGCCATTATCAGTGTTAAACTGGACTCCCAAAATGCATAAATCACCATACAAAGCTAGATTCATAGCTGGTTCTAGAAGCTGTACCATCAAGCTTCTTTCAACCCTATTGACAAGGGCCCTTCAGGAGGTAAAAGCATTTTGGGAAAGGTATTGCGCCACTATTTCTAAGAACTCTGGCGTTGAATGTATGTGGATATTGAAAAACTCAAAATGTCTTACGGAAGAACTGCTAAAGGTCACATACCGTACAGACATGTATCCACATGAGATTTCTCGACTCTCTATACTACAATCCCTCATCAGGACCTTATTGACCGTATAAGTTCATTATTAGTATCTGTGTTCAAGAAAACTGATCGTAGATATGTTAATGTCGGAAGCCATAAAGCATTCTTTAGCTCGACTACATACAAGAGATATCATTCATGGGATGTTTCTTTGTTTATAGAGTTGCTTGAATTTCTCATTAGAAATATCTATGTGAAATTTGGCAACACAATATATCAGCAGCATATAGGTATTCCAATGGGTACTAATTGTGCACCCCTGTTGGCTGACCTGTATCTGTTAAATGTGATGATTTTAATCAACGTCACAAAACATTGTTGCAGAAACTTATAAAGCTGGGCTATTCCACCAAGCGTCTCCACTCAAAGTTTCTCTAATTTGGCGATACATATCGCATGCTGATAGCAAAATACGAACGTAGCGTGCAAGATCTATGGCGCTACGTTTTGTAACTTGTGTCTAATTCCGCTTAACCCGGGGCTAGGCGCCGTATGAACCCATGTACTTCAAGATCCTCATGGTACTCATATGAACAGGCACAATCAAAGCGGGACTGAGATACATCATTCTTTAGATGACGACTTTACAACGAATATTATGGATTGAGAATACTGATCAGCGATACGGATTTGATATTTTTGGAACATCATGATGTCTTGCCGGCATCATTGAAAACTGTTGACCGCTTCTCTCTTGCAGGAAACAAGCCTATGTTTATGCATACTATGATTGCCTTCTTGAATTTGGTGCTAAAACTGTTATATGGAATAGGTCTTTGGATTATGGACGCGGATATTCTCTAATGGACGACGGCTGGATTATGAATGACGGACTAGGCGCTTGTAATCACAATTTTCATCAAGGCGCTAATATTGCAAATTACTCAAACTGAATTTTGCCAAATGTTTTGTCAGTAACTTACAAAAATCTGAGCGAAGAACACATTCTCTATAATGCCTATTCATAGAATATTCGCCGATTCAGCCCTTGTTTGAGATATTCTCCACTCGAAATACAGATTGTCGTTGGTTCACATATTAACTTTTATACATATACATTCAACCCTCATGACATGTTAACTTAATACCAAATACACGACCATAAAACTAGCTGCAACAAATATTTGGCAAGACAGATAAATAGGTAAACGCTGTGCACGTCTACACCCCATAATAAGTGCGACTGTCCGTTCAGCTCTACAAACTTGTCCGTTTAGGTCTAATAATGGTAGCGGACCAATTTGGCTCTATAAACTTGTCCATTTAGCTCTGCATAATTGTCTGATTACCTCTACAAACTTGACCATTTAGCTCTGCATAATTGTCTGATTACCTCTACAAACTTGTCCATTTAGCTCTGCATAATTGTCTGATTACCTCTATAAACTTGTCCATTTAGCTCTGCATAATTGTCTGATTACCTCTATAAACTTGTCCATTTAGCTCTGCATAATTGTTTGATTACCTCTACAAACTTGTCCATATAGCTCTGCATAATTGTCTGATTACCTCTACAAACTTGTCCATTTAGCTCTGAATAATGCTACCGAACCACTTCAGCTCTATAAACTTGTCCGTTTAGGTCTGCATACTTGTCCGTTTTAGCGCGGAATAATGGTAGAGGATCACTTCGGTTCTATAAACCTGTCCGATTAGCTCTGCATACTTCTTTGTTCAGATCTGTATAATGGTACCGGTACCAACTGCTGAGGTGAATACCTCCAGTTACGATTTCGTAATCGCAGTAAAAATTGTTTTCGGAAGAGAAGAAATATCTAAACTCCATAACTTCGATGCGTTGATTGAATATCCGCAAGTTGCTTGTCGTCTTAAGTTCCATATTTACCCTCAATATTCAAGGTAGAATCACTAGATATGATTTATTAGAAATATCGTATGACATAAACTGTCGTTTTCTCGTTTGAAGAAAAATAATCTGTCCAAAATTCAGAACAAATGATTTTGAATTAAGCACAGAAGAATAAAATAACCAACATCACAAGCAAATTTTAGATCATTATCGTGGATAGCATAAAATATGTTTCCATTATGTATTCTGAAAGTTCAAGAAAATATGTCATATTTCTACTAACTCATCAAGATTCTATATTTTCTATAGTGAATACCAAAAAAATCCAGATCTTTCTTGCTTGAAAACAACCATTTGGCTACATCAAAATCACCTGTCTCATGCCAGTTTGCTCCTTAGCGCTATCCATGACTTTCGCAGCCCGATTCGAAAAGTTTTGTATTTCCAGATGAACAAAGAGTGGATCCACACGATGGTACAAAACAACAGAAAATACAAGTTGTTTTCCAAGACCTCCAGGTTATATGACTTATGAAGCATGACCAACAAACTTATGATCAAAGCAACCCAAAATAATAATTGCATCGAGAATATACCTTGTTTCCAGCAACACGTGCAAGTTTTCTTGGCATTCTCATTACTCCCGTCCGTAGGCCTTTTCAAAGAGGCAATTTGTCTCCCTTGCTTTCTGGCGATGAACGTAAAACGTCCAAAGACAAAGATTCCCACGAGAAAAGGTAAAGAGACAACACCGTAAATTGTGCCAAATATGAAAGGTCTAGGGTAAAACGACCATCCACAGATTCGTTGTGCTGTGAGTGAGCCTACATCTACTGAAATGTGTTGAAATATAAAGACTGCTGTTGAGATAACCGTAGACAGTATGGCAAAAGCCCATCCGCTTCCCATGACCAATCCAATGTACTTCACGCCAATAGACTGTAGGGGAAAATCTAATACGCGCCACACGAAGATTCCTCCCAAGGAACAGGCAACATAAAATCCAAGAACGACAAAAATCTGAAGACCGAGTCCAGTGTAACATCGAGATATTCCACTCAGAGTCTGACCACAGTCCACTCTGTTGGTCAGATGTTCGATTGGCAACATCGAAACTCCGATGAGTAGTGTCCTTGTGTACACATTCAGGCAACACATCTTGATGACTCTGTCGAATTCTGAGAAAATAACGGCGAATATGATCAAAATTGAACTAACCACTGATAAAACCGAGATAATAATCTGCAGCACCGACAACCAGTAGAAGTACTTTGCATAATGTGTGTCTCGATTATTGCAGTGATCGGTAAAATTAAAACTGGTGGTATTGTCGATAGTCATAATGAGAGGCAATGGCCGAGGTCAGCTACGCAAACAGCCGATTCCTATATTTTGACGCGTTGCGACGGCAAATTCGAAGGTTTCTTCGGACAGCTCAGTGAAAACACTTCTCTATATTTAGTCCCCAAAATTCCAAGTTGAACATTCCAGGATACACAGCTATTTTACTCAGACGTCGCGCACTTCTTGATTTTCTGTTCGAAGATACCACGACACACAACTCATTTCACGTAATGTACTCACACATTTCCATAAAATACTCGTGTCTATTTACGATGCTTCTCATTACTTTGTGGATGTGACAAACCTTTGCAATGATACAAACAACGGTAACGTTTTCCGGAAGTGTGTGTTATATAGGTGATACTGGCGATGATTACTACTGGCATCAGTAGTCACTGACTTTTAGACTCGGATTTAAACACAAACCTATGCATCACACCGATGTGGACGGTAGCCAGATTATCCATGAAGCCGAATAGCAGTCATCTGATGCGATTAGCCAGACGACACCATTAGTTTGATTAGATTCAAACTCATTATAACGTGTAATTGATTTCTCGTTAGATTAATGTTTCTAGATATGTCATTAACATATTATTCACACCAATATTGCATTGGTCATTACAATTCACTAGATAGCACAGTCAGTGTTTACACAGGCATTATGTATCCATTACCGTAACCTGTGACTCGACGAAGGATAGGTTTCTGTATAATTAATACTATTTTTGTCACCTGGAAAACTAGCAGGTCAATGACACTCACATAGCATAGCTTGTTACTGAGGACAGAACACTGGTATTCTGTTAAATGATAACCCGTTAAAAGGAGTGACGTTTCATTGTGCAACAAGACATACTAGAATTATGAAGTGAAGGCATGAAAATGTTAGTTGAAATATTTAGTTGTACATATATGAGAATGATTTTTTAACCCCCTCAGAATGTTAAACCAGCAGTATGCTACCCCCTCCCAAACACCCTGGGTTTTGCAAGTAGACTCCATTTGTAGCATACACCCAGGCGACCCATGCCTGAACCTGAGAGACCAAGAGAGTCACGACCATGATCTGATGATAACTGCCGGAGATCCAACTATCATCTCAAACTCTTTCAGCACATGCGTGAAGAGGACCTTCCGCGCAACAGTGTTTTTGTAATTAATATTATTTTTTTTATTTTCCATATTTCTTTTCAAATGCACAACTAGGGACACAAAATGCAGAAAAAATTACCGCTCACCCATATCCATTACGCTCACCCATATCCATTACGCTCACCCATATCCATTACGCTCACCCATATCCATTACGCTCACCCATATCCATTACGCTCACCCATATCCATTACGCTCACCCATATCCATTACGAATATACCAACTATCTGGTGGGTGTCTCACTCTCATCTTAATGAAGGACATACATTGATACCATTTAGGGTCATCGTATCTAAAATACGGATAACTATGAAAAAGTGATTCCAGGAGAGCAAATTTAATACACATTCCGATACACTGTAATCATATTTGGCTGCAATGATATTCTCTCTACTTCAGAGGCTCTTTTTAAAAAAAAAATGAATGACCTGATCGAGTTTGTTGTCGGTCGACTTGTATCTCAAGAAAGAGGAAATTACTTTACTTCCAACTTGATTACTGAGTAAATTACCTCTGATTACCACTGTAAATCCACTTTCATCTCGACATTTCAGTGCTTTTGTATTTTTCATCAGTAGAGTACAACATTCTACTGCACAA
Organism: Hanleya hanleyi; assembly: GCA_036873755.1. Lineage (NCBI taxonomy): Eukaryota > Metazoa > Mollusca > Polyplacophora > Lepidopleurida > Hanleyidae > Hanleya > Hanleya hanleyi. The sequence goes on from JAVTVY010015620.1 coordinate 43,111, forward strand.
TACACAAGCACATTGGTATTAAATGACTATGCTTTGCTGTAAACACGACCTCAGTACTTTAAGTACTTTGATTACTTCATGGGAGGCGTTGTGCAGTCAGATTATTGACCTGTATGCCGGCATTTCCCCCCGTCATCATTGTATGTTGCCTTTATCTGGGTAGACAGAATCTTATTTCCCAACATTGACTCTTCAATTTTTAGTAATGTCAAATATGCCAGTTTGATTTCACTCTCATTTTGAAGTGAGTTAGGTCAGTTTACTCGGCGGCGGATACGGCACATTGAGTTGTAGACGAAATAGATGGAATGTCTAACTGTCTCTCCCTTGACAGTGTTTGTCATTTTCCCCTTCATTTAGCTTTGGGGCCACATGGTCCCATTTTCAGTCAAACATCGAACTTGTTGACCTAGAAGAAATATTCAATTGAAAAATGGCCTAGCGACCACTCTAGAAATAGTTGGGGAAAGCAAGGTGGATGGAGACATGATCTTTGAGGGGTGAGAAGGCTCTCTGTTTACAAATTGAATGATATTCGGTAACACCGGTCAGCCGTCAATGGCGGAAATTTGAAATTTTCATGGTCAACTTCTGTCGAGACTTCTACAGTTAATGTCCCACAAGGTGAATATTGTCGTGCCAAGTGGATTTTTGCATCGAGAGTCTTCTGGATTTTTTTGTGATTTTTTATGCTAATACATACAAGTAACAAAATTATTAGTGGCGTAATGCCTGTCTCTATACCCAGTACGGGGCCGTCGATCACAATGGCTTCAGTATTATATAAGGCGCGGACTGGAGCTTCCTGTTAAAGGGTTAGAATAAGAGCCCTGTAACAGCAATTGATGATAAGCACATCATAGGAGTAAATTGCATTAAAAGACTGTTATATTCAGGACTAAAACACTATCCCAATAATGTTATTTTTTAATAAATATCCAAGCTACATATTGTAAAACTGACCGATAACATTTCATCAAAAGCACATACATGTATCATTGGGCCTGTGTCCAGATCACAAGAATACCTACCGAGGAATAGTAAAATAATAGTATTTGTATGGCAGAGCTAGACTTCACGATGTATTATATTTAAATCTACATCATGATTATCTTTTGGTGTCATGGGTAGATATTTAATTATAATTAGACATTATAATTAACTAGTGTCCATGAAACAAATTTCTTCTATTAATTTAGTTCGGATTCAGAAGTTAACTTTGGAAAATTGTTTCCGGTATTTGCATATTCTTAGTTCCAACCGAGCTTATAAGGTTAGGGGAATTCCGCTCTCTATAATGGAGGTAAAATGCTCAATTTTCGCTCAATAAATCAGTTCACATAATGAATTCAGAAAAATCCTCTTGAGGCGCATAAAGACATGTATAAAAGCTAAATTGAGTAATATTTCACCCGGATGTAGTGACGTCATGAGGAGGATTGAGGAGGAACTAGTGGCGCCATCTGTACACTTTGGATGCAAGGGAGACAACTCGATCTGCCAACTGAGTTTGGTCGCCATCTTGAATTTTTGAGGCGGTGTGGGCGGCCATCTTGAATTGTGTGGAAAAGGGGATGTATTCCTCCGCGGTGATGCGGTCCTGGCGGTGATGCGGTCTGCTTCCGCGGAGAAAAAGTAGTCCCTAGACTGGAAATACGCTGCATGGTCCGATGGGGTCGAGTGAGATGGTTGAGGAGACAACTCGAATGTTTGGCCGCCATCTTGAATTTTTGCCTCGTCTCATGTCACGGTAAATTGAGCAACATTACCCTCAAAAAACCCTCACATTACCCTCAAAAAACCCTCTAAGACATATAATAATAATAAAGATACCATATAGGTGTTGTACGATCTTATTATGACGAGTCTAGCATCAGTGCCACCCCAGGGTTGAGCGTTTATTGTCCGATATGTCTCCGCAAAAAATAAACAAACAAAATGGCGGCGCTTGCTATGGGGATTCCCTTTTGACATCACGACATCGATCGCGCTGCCCTCTGGAGGCAAGGAAGACAACTTCTGACTGGGCGAACCCTCTGTAGGACAAATGCCGGGTCATCTCCCTTGATTCGAACATTTGCGTCTTTACGGGGAATGCCTGTATGATGTATAGGGGTGGTCATTTTGGTCTTGTGGATTTTACTATGGGTTGTGGTTCGTGAAGGGGCATCTGATGGGCTGGGTGTGGGGTTGAAATATCGGCATTCTGCGTATGCGCGGTGGCCCAAGGGTATAGAAATAGACGTGTTGGAGCTAGGGGAGCTACTAATGGTCCAATGGGGTCGAATGAGGTATCAATGTGAAGCATTCGTGAAGGGGCATCTGATGGGCTGGGTATGGGGTTGAATTAGGGTCATTCTGCGCATGCGCGGTGGCCAAAGGGTATGGAAATAGACGTTTTGGGATGTAGGGGAGCCCCTAATGATCCGATGGAGTTGTATGAGGTATCAAAGTGAAGCATTCGTGAAGGGGCATCTGATGGGTTGGGTGTGCGGTAGGAATATCATTCTGCACATGCGCAGACGCAATGCGGAGCTCTCGTCCAATCAGAAGCGAGTATTTCAAATCCGTCACAGAGCTCTCAGCCAATCAGAAGCGAGTATTTTGACCCGGTGCATTATGGGACATATCCAAGATGGCGGCGCGTATGTTCAAGATGGCGGCACATCCGGTGTCGAAAACTGGCCATTTCGTCGGAATGTGGTCACCAAGTGTCGAAAACTGGACCCTGTATGGGTCCCACTAGACGTTTTGGAGCTAGGGGAGCCACTAATGGTCCAATGGGGTCGAGTGAGGTATCAAAGTGAAGCATTCGTGAAGGGGCATCTGATGGGCTGGGTGTGGGGTTGAAATATCGTCACTCTGCGCATGCGCGGTGGCCCAAGGGTATGGAAATAGACGTGTTGGGGTGTAGGTGGGCCACTAGTGGGTCAATGGGATCGAGTGAGGTATCCATGTGAAGCCTAGGTGAGGGAGTTACACTAGGGTGTCGTATCCATTCTGCTGCGCAGGTCACGTGGGGGTTGTGACGTCACTTCCGGTTTGGGTGAATGGGGCGTGACCTTTGGACATGTCTAGACTTGTCTGTGTCTGTCATGTACTGGGGTTTTTTCCCCACAATGGCGTTCACGTGGTTTGGTGGGTCTGCGCAAGTGTGTGTGACGTCACTTCCGGTTGGGATGAATGCTCAAACACACTACCTCCAACTTTCCCGTCCCGGCGGGCCCCGGCCCCCCAGTGCGCGCGCGCGCGCGGGTTCTCCGGCCGCAGCGCGTGCGCGGGTTCTCCGGAAGTGGGCGTCATCACCGGCAGTGCGCGCGCGCGGATCAAAACGTCACATCCAGGTCAAACGGTCCAATGTCCAATGAGACAATGTTGCGGCATCGCTATAGTCAGAGCTTGAGCACAAAAAGGGGATTCTAGATGAACCTGGGAAGGATGGGCAGTTCCATTTGGACCAATCAGCGGTCGAGAAAAAAGAGCCAATCAGCGGTCGAGAAAAAGAACCAATCAGCGGTCGAACAATCAGCCAATCGAATTGGGGTGCTCACGGTGTGCTTTCGCCTACATCCGGGTTCTTGTACACCCGGGTAATGTTTTCTGGACATGGATGGGTTACCTTTGGTTCCATTCTAGGCCACTGATTGGCTAATACGGTGTTCAAAGCCAGTTTCATGCATTATGCTCATAGAACTTATAGTAATAAACTTAATCTATACGTGTTGGACGAGTCTTCACTCACCGTCTTCCTTTACACGCACCTCAATGAAATGCCTGCTCCAAACCTAGACCAAAACACGTACTTGGTCTGTGGGCTGATTTCATTGGCTCTCTATTTTACTATAGTGCTCTTGCATTCTAACCTTGATGGGTTACATTTTGGCCCCATCCTACACCACTGACTTCAGTTTGACTGAATCTCCACATTGGGCATTGATGCATTATGAATAAAACACACAAGACAGGGGGTTTTTTGGTGAGATCTCATTTTTTTTATTCAGTTAACAACAACAACGTGAGAACAACCACGTGAAAACTGAAGCCCAGAACAAGGGGCTTGTACATTGAAAGAACTGAAGCCCAGAACAAGGGGCTTGAAAACTTAAGCCCAGAACAGCGGGCGTGTGTACATTGAAAGAACTGAAGCCCAGAACGGGGCTTGTACATTGAAATGATCGGCGGCCCAGTCATATACGAGTACATCGCGGTCCTCGGCTTTGGGGTACTCGTCAAACATCTGCACGATGGTAGATAAGGTCCTTCCCCGGCATCGATGGTACAGGTAAAACAAGCAATATTGTCCGCACACGCTACTGGTCAGGCTTTGCAACGTTTGACTGTTCCAACACCACGTCTCTGTGCCTTGATCCATGAAGTCTGTTAAATCGGGATGGAGGGGTGGCAGGCCGTACGGGTCAAAGTATTCGCCCTGCTGTTCTGTCAAGTACACGCCCACCCAATGTTCACCGGGCCGATCCATCGGGTCCGTGTTGAGAACGTAAGCAGCAGGATACATACGGTCTAATGTGAACACATCTCGGGCGAACACCCCTTGAAAGACCATACGTGTCTCTGGGTCATTCTTCAGCACGGTGGTTATCTGGTCTGTATCCATGTTAGGTGGAGAAGTCACACAGCACGTTGCGCGCCTTGTCCACTTGAATGATGTTGTCAAACTCGGCGTAGCAGATCACATTGACGGTGCTCCGGAGGGCTCGTTGAAAGTGGATTTCCAACCGTAAATTGCCTTGCTTGGCCAGGGCCAGCTGATGGTCGTTCTCTAAGGTGGGGGTCAGATCGAAACAGAACAACGTGTATCCGTTCCCGTAGTCCTCCCGACTGATGAAATTCCCTTCGTCCTGGTTGATTTGACCGGTGGCTGTAAACAGGCTCTGATAGGCTCGAATGAAATTCGCGCGCCCAAAGTTCGGTGTTAAGGCCGTGGCTGGCACCTGTTGTCCATCCACATGCAGGGCCACAAAATTGATGCCGAAATGTTTAACGTCAAACGGGTTCTCTGGGTAGGCTCCGCTGAAACTGGTATTTTCCACACAGGCCAGGATCAATCGCTTGGGTAGTTCCCCCAGGAACAGGTTTTCTTTGTTGGCGCCCATATTTCCAGCAGGCACAGAGAACACTTTGGTTTGTACACGTCGGATAGGGTACTGGGCTGGTTTTGTTTCCAAGGCTTTCATGTGTCCCAATTGAACGGCTGGATTCGGTTTCACTTTTCGGACATACAGGACTGCGTCTTCGATGACAATCTTATAGTCAGCTGCATGCGCCTCTACGTTAGTGGCCATCAAGGCGAAGGTCGGATGCTAGAACTTGGGTCAGTGTTTCCGTTTGGTTTAAATGATAATGTCAGTGGGTTCGGCAATGCTACAAACCGCCGTTCAAATATATCCAACATTACCCAACTATTTAAACCCCATCAACGGAGACATCGCAGCCATGGTTGGCGAAAGTTTAATAGTTCGATGATTCACGATCATATCACTTTAAATTACTTAGTGGGTTTAACTAACACACCCAATAGTATACATAGCTTACGTACAGTTCTGTATGCGTTACCTCTGAGAGCTTTAGATCAAATAGCCAGAGATATACAACAATCTGCGTCTTCAGGAAATATAATACCATCAAAAATCATTAAAGTATGTCAAGATATAGCGTATTTTCGGTTGTATCGTCCAGTGAACATAATCGAAACCTCTCAAGATCGGCTTTTCTTGAAACTCAACTACTTAGATAAAGGACTGGACATCATTAATTTACCTCGAATCCTGAATGATCCAGAGGTACGCAACGCTGTACCAAACTATTTTAAGTTCACAGAACCTCCTTGCATTTCATATAAGTACACTAAATCTATAGCCACCAAAATATTCAATTACTCCAATGCTGTCCAGGAGTTTGACTGGAACTTATACACGTCAGGAGGCTATAGTTGTGATTGTGAATCGTCGAACTTTATCTATACACCATGCAAACATATTGTGACTGGTGACCTTGATGTGGTGAGTGATAAGGATCTGAAATTACTCCTGATGAAGGGACCTAAATATAGAGAGCCAAGAAGAATAAATCTGAAGGCCGACCAGAAGATAGTCCTGTCTGCATTGGAACAGTACGTTATTGATTGGTCTAAGCGAGAAAAAGTTGAACCTACAGTACTCGCTGATTGGCTGGACCTCACCAAGAGCAAGGTCGTTGAAACAATCCGCCATATTGACAGAAGTACTCTTCCCCAAGCAAAACAAGTTCTGAGAAACCTCAATTCGCAAGAAGTTCTAGCAAATCTCCAGAGTAAATTCGTCATAGTCCCAGCAGACAAAGCTCCGAATAATATAATATTCATATGTAAATATTACTATTACCAGGTGCTGGTTAAAGAATTGAGTGTAGACATATCTTCATCAAATACGTCTACTTACTCCCAAACTGCATTTACTCTGGAAGATTTATTTAACAATCACAAAAAGTTTCTCAGGGAAAGAGGTATTTGTCTTCCAACCAATCATAACGACATACCAAAAATATACTGGACTCCCAAAATGCATAAATCACCATACAAAGCTAGATTCATAGCTGGTTCTAGAAGCTGCACCACCAAGCTTCTTTCAACCCTATTGACGAGGGCCCTTCAGGAGGTAAAAGCATTTTGGGAAAGGTATTGCGCCACTATTTCTAAGAACTCTGGCGTTGAATGTATGTGGATATTGAAAAACTCAAAATGTCTTACGGAAGAACTTGATGCTAAAGGTCACATACCGTACAGACATGTATCCACATGGGATTTCTCGACTCTCTATACTACAATCCCTCATCAGGACCTTATTGACCGTCTAAGTTCATTAATAGTATCTGTGTTCAAGAAAACTGATCGTAGATATATTAATGTCGGAAGCCATAAAGCATTCTTTAGCTCGACTACATACAAGAGATATCATTCATGGGATGTTTCTTTGTTTATAGAGTTGCTTGAATTTCTCATTAAAAATATCTATGTGAAATTTGGCAACACAATATATCAGCAGCATATAGGTATTCCAATGGGTACTAATTGTGCACCCCTGTTGGCTGACCTGTATCTGTTCTCTTATGAATATGACTATATGCAGGCGCTTTCAAAAACCGATCCATTCAAAGCCCGTTCCTTCTCATTCACCAAACGCTATATAGACGATCTTCTCGCTGTGGATAATCGCTATATAAATGACGCAGTGAAGGATATATATCCACCTTCACTGGATTTGAAGGAAACTACAGATAGCCCTACAGGCAGATCTCTATCTCTATAAAAATGAAGCGGGCATTCTCTCTCGTCGACTTTATGACAAAAGAGATGATTACAATTTCGACATCGTAAACTATCCCTTTCTGGATAGTAATATTCCAGTGGGACCTGCATATGGCGTATACATATCTCGCTTAGTAGCATTTGCTAGATCCTGTGTTAGATGTGATGATTTTAATCAACGTCACAAAACATTGTTGCAGAAACTTATAAAACGGGGCTATTCCACCAAGCGCCTCCACTCAAAGTTTCTCAAATTTGGCGATACATATCGCATGCTGATAGCAAAATACGAACGTAGCGTGCAAGATCTATGGCGCTACGTTTCGTAACTTGTGTCCGCTTAACCCGGGGCTAGGGGCCGTATGAACCCATGTACTTCAAGATCCTCATGGTACTCATATGAACAGTCACAATCAAAGCGTGACTGAGATACATCATTCTTTAGATGACGACTTTACAACGAATATTATGGATTAAGAATACTGATCAGCGATACGGATTTGATATTTCTGGAACATGATGTCTTGCCGGCATCATTGAAAACTGTTGACCGCTTCTCTCTTGCAGGAAACAAGCCTATGTTTATGTATACTATGATTGTCTTTTTGAACTTGGTGCTAATACTGTTATGTGGAAATGGAATAGGTCTTTGGATTATGGACGCGGATATTCTCTAATGGACGACGGCTGGATTATGAATGACGGACTAGACGCTTGTAATTTGATGGGGATCTTGTTCAAGAGGTATCGGTCTTGCATGAACATGTCTGCGTGCAGTCGACCGATCATATCCACCGAGACGCCGTTCGCGGTCAAAGCCTTCCGTTTGCTATATCCCGTATTGTCGTTCTCTGCGCCCATGTGCTCGGCTCTGTCCTGGTAAAATAAAGCGGCTGTCAGTTGAGATTTTTTAGCCTCTCGCCCATGCGACAACAGCGTCTCGATGTAGGCTCGATAGGGGTACGTGTCGGTCGAGTCACTGATGAGTTTGTCGCTGAGAAATATATCCACCTGTTGAAACATCGAGTGCAGCCAGAGATTCGTCGGGCCCACCGTTGCTTGGTCGGCGATTCTGGTGCCATCTCCATTGACGATTTTGGCTTTCACATACAAGTATGTATGGGCTAAATCCACATAGGCCGTATCCGCATTACTGATGGTGAACTCGATGGGCCCTGTTGCGTTGATGCTGGACAGCGGGAGATGCTCCACCCATAATCCTTGTTCGGCACTGGTCTGTGTGGGCGGGACGGTCCACAAATCAAATTCACTGTGGGTGGAGGGGCAGGACTCGGCGTGGATCAAGGACATGTTTTAAGAAAAGATATCCCGGGTCTTCGATGTGCGTCGTCGCTGGGTCGGTCGTCGACTGGTGCGTGGTCTCGGTGGGGCAGGTCTTTTATTCCCTACGGTGCGTTGTGCTTTGGCCACCAAGACGCCTCCCGCTTCTTTGGCCCGCCGTTTCAAGGCTTCTTTGGGTGCCGTACCCCCCAAGACATCACCGGCCACTTGCAGTCCACTGCGTACCGCTTGTTTGCCGATTGCTTTCACCCCACGCGTCACCAAGGGCAGGAACGTTTTGACGATGCTCCCGAGTATGTTCCCCAGTCCATGTCCACGTTGCATGCGTGCACCACTAAACACCGGAAAGCCACCCCGGCCTGTTGGGCATAATAGTCCATATAGCTGCGTGCATCGCACTCGTAAGGCACCTTCATTATACAAAGTGGGGAGCACGTGCTTGTCGAAAATGAAGTGTCAGCACCACTTTCCCGCGTTCGAATGCCACCGGTCGTCCCGTGTCATCTCTTATATCCACCGTGATCGTGTTGATGTGGGTTTGTCGTACGGGCAGGTAGAGCATGTGGGTGAAACTGTGGGTGACTTGATCTCCATACAACTTTTTAATGGGCACCACCCGTAACAGAGGTGTGTTGATATCGCCCACGATGTGGCTGTCCACCACGTCCGAGTAGACGTAGAGTCCGTACATACCCGACTTCATATCCATCGGGATCTCGCCTTGGTGGGCGGTGGGACCAGCGAACGTCTGTAGATCGAAACCCAGCATTTGCTGTAGGATAGGACTCAGTACGACAAGCTCTGGCGGTGACGATAAGCTCTGCCTTGTCGTTGTGTGCGTTGTAATCGAAGTTCACGTGATTCTTGAAGGGATAGGCTTTGATGGGGTTTGAAGTATTCGTGACCTCCCGTAGAGCCTTATAATGCAACAGTCTTGACAGCCCACCCATGAACTCCTTGGGAGTATCGTATTGGCCTTCGGGGAGGGTGAGTCGGGTGTCTTTTCCTTCGTAGGTCACGTCGTACCACACTTCATTGGCTCGTACGTTGTACCACGAGTAAGGGTATTGGATATCCACGAGGCCACATTCCCATCGTCCAGGTAAATGCAACGGTTGCGGTAACTGGGTCACGTACTTGGCCACGGTGTTGTCAGGAAACACATCCAGCGAACTGTTACTGGGTAGGGTGAGGTAAAACATGGCGACTGAGCTGTCCTGCTGCTGCTGTTGGTTTTAATAGGTCTTCCAGGCCTTGGGCGGTTGTGTCCGGCGTCGTGTTCGTCGCGTTGACTTGCTACGTGTCATGGCTCTGGAGATGTGGGTGTCCTGATCAAGGGTGGTTTTTTAAAGGTCTGAAAAGAAGGTGCCCGTTGTGGTGGTGGAGCTTTGGGGGGTGACTCCGGTTCCCATTCGGATTCCCAAGAAGGTAGTGGGCCACTCGGCGATTGCTGGGTTTGCTGCATAAAGGCCCAGCGGTGGGGGTTCCCCACCAATTCCTGTGGTACATGCATGTCTTTCAAGCCTTGAGCGAAGACCTCCCATCCTCGAGGATCCGTGTGCGATCTGCGTTTACGCATCAGGTCATTCACTAAATCCGTCATGTGGGTGCCGGGGACCACCTGATTCTGTACCAGGAGTTCGCCTTTATCATTCCAAGTCATGTTAGGATTCTGTTTCATCCGTTGTAATACTAGGCCAGCTTGCTTCTTGAACGATGCAGGTACACTCTTCAGGACTTCGTCTTCCACCCACTGTAGGGCTGTGAGTGGTACCCCTGGTAATGGCGGCTGTTGGAGCGGTGCTGAAGTCGGCGGAGTGTCACGTGGTGGTGGTGGTGGTGGTGGTGGAGTGGGTGGGGTAGAGAGGGTTTTGTATTGGTCCATGAACGTCATGTACCGTTGAAGCGTCTCATTGTACCGTTGTACTTTCTCACTGTCGCTTAACCCCGGTCTCTGTAAGATCTGTTGCATCTCTCCATCGAGGCTGTTTATGGTCTTCACCGTAGGTGGGACAGGGTAGGGTGATTGGAGGTTTTGCAGGAAACGAGGTTCGACGAGGACCATTTTTTTCGTGTGGTTCATTGTCGGCCGAAGAGTCCACCCAATACTGGACCCAACACAGAAGCGGCCAACGGTGCTAAGATGGCCCCGAGAAAGCCGCCTTTCTGTAACACCTTTTTCTTTTGTGTTTGAGGGACCCGCTTCTGGACTAAGGTTCGGAGACCTGTCTTATGCTTGGCCAACTTGATCTTCTGAGCCGGAGTCAGTGGTACGTTGCCTTTTAACAGGTTGTACCCGATCTCGCACAGACAGCGTACAAGGTCAGGGTCCGCACCGCGTACAATGGTTCGAGCGTGGGAGCGTGGGAGCGTGCTTCCGTACTCGCGCAGACATCCTGTACAACTAATGCTAGAACCCACAACTCTGCTCCTTTTATCTACTTCAGAGAACAGAGACAAAGTCAACCCTGCTGTGGTATTCATTCTTTTTATTATTCCCCATCATCAAACACACAGACCCCAGCTGGGGGAGCCACTGTGGGTGTGTTTACATTATTTTTGCATGTACACGTGGTGGGCCTCTCCGGGAAAGATGCCGGTCCGTAGTCGAAGATGTTCGGGGGTGGCTTGCTTGAGGTCGAAGAGCATATACCCGTGCTGAGGGGTTGTGGCATCTTTAAAGGCTTCCAACGCAAACGGTGTGCGGCCGGGATACATCTGTCTCGCCAGGTGCAGCAGTTGAGTGTTATCTCTCGGGTTTTTGAAGACCACCAGGTAGTGGGCATTTAAGCTGATGTTCCGATGTTCTTTGTTTTTACTGAAGAGATTCTGCACAATGTAGATGATGCTGAGCCGGCGATGGTGGCTGCCTTTGGTAAAGAGTTGGGTGACCCGCGCATCCGTCTCCGCCATGAGATCATCCAGAACCACCAAGGTGTCGGGTTCCAAATCGGCCAGGTTGGGTAGGCCTTCCACGAACGTGATGTGGGGCATTGCTGCATACGCTTCCTGCCATTCTCCGTAACACCACACGACTCGGCAATGGGTGGGGTGATCATGCTGTCGGCGTGTTGAAGGAGCTTCCTGACGAAGTGCGTTTTGCCGGAACCCGTCGGTCCTGCGATGACGCAAGTGAAGGGATGCTGCCACCCAGGGTCCATGGTTCGAGGTGTATCCGTTGTCGTGGTAACCCGCTCTTGTAAATTTCGTACGAGTGAACTGGAGTGGTGGTGGGTACAACGTCGGTCGTCGTTGTCTGTTCACTGCGAGGGATGATGATGGGGGTGGGTACAACGTGGGTCGTCGTTGTCGTTTCACTGTGAGGGATGAAATCCGGTGGGTCTTCAGACGTAGTGGGCGTACTTGGTGTAGGTGTAGAGCTTGGTGTGGAGCTCGACGTGGCTTGTACACGGGGTGTGGTGGTGACTGGGCTCGATACGGGGTTGACTGGTGCTACCTGTAGACCGGTTTCACTGATGCCTGGTGTTCTCAGTTGGTTAAGTAACGTGCTGACATAGGCTACGTCGTAAAACACACCGCCGTACAACACACTCAGCAGGGTTAGCAATAGCACCCCAAAGCCCACTTGTGCTTTGCGCGTTTTGGGAGACGCTGTGTTCAGAGGCAGCTGCTGTTTGTCCATAGCACTGTGGTCGGACGTGGAATGAAGGAGGACGGCAGTGGTGTCTCGCTTTATAGTCGTTTCACCTGGTTGGCGGCGACCCAGGAATTGAAGGAACTGGGCCAACCTTGCCATTTGACGAAATGAAACAGTTTGCCACGTCGACGTTCCGTGTTCAAAATCTGCTCCACCGTGTAGTAGTCTTGCTGTGTTTTTACAACAGGCTGTAATTCCGTCTCGTAAAACGTCCCTAGCAACGTTTCCCCTTGGAGATCTTCCAGTTCATAGACTCGCCGCTGTCGGGGTAGGCGCCGTTTAATCAGGAAGTGCTCATCGCTCCAGTTGGGCAAGTAACTTTTCTCGAACTTGCCCTTGACTTTACTGATCCGTACAGGGTCCCCGACCGTGTACCTCGCCTTCGTCGTTCGCTGCGATGGCCTGGGGTACAAGACACGCCGGACTTGGGCTTCATTGCGTTGGGTCACGGTAATGGGGGCTCTCTCTATACTCCGATGATAGGCTCGATTGTAACCCCTCACCAGTTTCGGGAGAACATCGATGTACCACCTTGTATTCTTATAGGTGAAATATTTATACATACAGCCTTTGAATGTCCTGTTGAACCTTTCCACCACGGAAGCCTTGGTCTCGTTGTACGTATGGAAGAAAAACACCTTCTGGGCTTTCAAAAACTGTTGGAACGGTCTGTTGTGGAATTCCGTGCCTTCGTCGGTTTGCAAATACAAAGGTTTGCGCCCGGTCTTGAAGATGTCTTCGAACGCCGCTATGAGATTCGCCCCCGTTTTCGTCCGGATGGGTACCACCCACGCATACTTGGATAGGATATCGATGCACGTCAAGATATACCGATTCCCATCGTTGTGTTTGGCAAAGGCGCTCATATCGATCAAATCCGCTTGCCACTGGGCATCTATTCCTCCCACGATGACCCGGTTCCGTAGAAAATGGCGACGGACAGCCCGATGTAAGGTATAGGTGTCTTGTCTTCTTAACCAATCTCGGACTTGGGCATGTTGTATCCCCTGGGGTTTGGCCGCTCGATAGAGAGCCGACAATGCACTATAGGCCGCCGGACTGTCGGGACTGTAGTATAAGTTATCCAACACTTCATGGTGACAAAATGATGATGCATCCTGGCTCTATCGTTTATTTATAACGGGTATATCTTGGGCCGGAGTTTCTTTCTGATTTTCTTCATTGGCTTTCACAGTGTCCATGGTAAATGACCAGTCCAACTCGTCTGATGACCGCTTGATAAGCACTTCCACATCTACCACGGCATCTTCCAATGCAGACCATAGATCAGGGTGAAGGGTAAAATGCACTGTACCCCCATCTAGCCGAGCCAATTGAGCAAAGAAAGGGCTGCGTCGGATGTACACATCGTGACACAAGTGGATGAGATCGCCGTCCAGTTCACCAGACAACACCCGTTTGAATTTGGTCCAGCCCTCTCGGGACAGACGAATGTGAGCCGGGCACGGTTGTGTAGGATCCGCATCACAGATTCTTATCCGCATACACGTGCAGGAAAACCTCGGGGGTCAAGCTGAGATACGCCAGTATCATATGCTCCGCCATGGTCAGTACGTGAATGGTACCAGATTTGACTGTCTCTCGTATTTATAGGGAGAACCCCGTGAGATCAGGTGGTCATATCACTGGGCTGACTGAGTCTAGCCGGGTAATCAATGGCATCGTCGTCGGGTTCATGGCTAGACAGTTGTTCATTGGGTTCTGCCGCCGATTCTCTCAGGGCACGAGCCCACTCCAACTCGTCTGATGACCGCTCGTCCGGTGTAAACAGCTGGTCCACGATAGGCACCACTTTCTCGAAGGCTATCCACAGATCGGGATCTAGGGTGAAGCTTCGCGTAGGGTCTTGATAGCGGCCCAGACGTGGGAAGAAGGGTCCACGGTATACGTAGATGGCATTGTCTATGTGGATGACGTGTCCATCGAGCTCGCCGCTCAACACCCGTTTAAATTTGGTCCAGCCGTCACGTTGTAGCGTAACCGTATTCGATACGGTCTCAGCGGGCGACCAGCAAACATCTCCACGGTCTTCCACGAGGGTGACTTTATCTTCATAGACGTGTAACCCCACCCGGGGTGTAAGGGGCAGGAACAATGGGATGGGCCCAACAAGAACGACCCAACACCAAGTGGACAGTGAAGAGGGTGACCAATGTTACATTTTACCAAGGTGATTCACCACTGCCATCGGTTGAATGCGTCACTCGTGCACTGATGAATACCATAACATGCCGTACATACTCTCTATGTCTACATGCTGATCATTGACTTGAGCTCAGTAAACACTTGTACCTAATGTGACGATGCGTTAAATAATAAAACATGGTGTTTGATATTTCAATTTGTTTTGCTGTGAACATACTAAGCATACCCAGGGCGGCTCCCCCAGCCTGGGTATGATGTAACATTGGGGATAATAAACTGTATCAACATTGCTGAACTTGTTGTTATTCACATCACCCCATTGACTTGATAGGCAGGTCCCATTAAGCCCGGGGACCAATATTAGTCCTTTTGGCTAGAGGTGATAGGGATTTTCCCGGATTTTTCGATAAAGTCCGTGTTCCGTTTTTTTTTCAGGAAAAATTGTACATGCACCCACCCAGCCCATCTGATGCCCCTTCACGAATGCTTCACTTTGATACCTCACTCAACTCCATCGGCCCATTAGGGGCTCCCCTAGATACCAAAACGTCTATTTTCATACCCTTGGGCCACCGCGCATGCGCAGAATGCCGATATTTCAACCCCACACCCAGCCCCTTAGATGCCCCCTCACATAAGCTTCACTTTGATACCTCACTCGACCCCATCGGACCATGCAGCGTATTTCCAGTCTAGGGACTACTTTTTCTCCGCGGAAGCAGACCGCATCACCGCCAGGACCGCATCACCGCGGAGGAATACATCCCCTTTTCCACACAATTCAAGATGGCCGCCCACACCGCCTCAAAAATTCAAGATGGCGACCAAACTCAGTTGGCAGATCGAGTTGTCTCCCTTGCATCCACAGTGTACAGATGGCGCCACTAGTTCCTCCTCAATCCTCCTCATGACGTCACTACATCCGGGTGAAATATGACTTTAAATCCACTCTCCCTACTACTGTCATTTATACTGTGCAAAACAGTCAAATGTATACTTAGCTATTGCATTTATTGATGTCTGGTCAGCATGACATAACAGATTAGAAAACACTGTATCCAGATCATTCTGTGCATTTAATAAGGCAGGAATTCTACTGCCTATAATGGAAAATAGTTCAACACGTCTGTCAACATGACGTTTGCACGCTAATAGAAAATGGATTTCATTCTCTACCACCCCACAAGTCGGACAAAGTCGTTCATCCCGAGGGATCCCCTTTATATAACGGTCTCGCTCGATACGCAATGGGTGAACACTTATTCTCAACTTCACTAACGCTGACCGATGCCCTTTGTATAAACAGAATCAAGCTGATCCAATTACTTTTTAAGATCACATCAACTAAGAATGGTAGTTTTGCTGTGTGGAAAATGATACATGTACTACATTTTGATACCTACATCATATACTGAACTGTTTCTCATGTAATAAACTTTCATTCTACACATCATATCGCCATGTGCAATATGAAAGGTATTTTATAAACATTATGTCATTAGCGCAAACAAATCAAAATTGAACCTGTCCTTTAATACACAAATCATGTGTACTCTTGCTCTCATGTTGCAGAACCTAAAACCACCATTGAGTTTGGAGGGAAAGTTCAAACCTGAACACTGGCTGTCATATATGTGGAGGAGTTGAAAGTAAGATACATTCTAATTTTAATTAGCAATTGCTTAAGATGAGTTTGTTATTTATTCAGTGGGTGGCACTGAACAAATGTATAACTACACATCAAAAAATGGTTTTCTAAAAACAAAAAAAACAACTTTGTTTTTACATGTAGATATTAAATCTGGAAAGATCTGTAAGCTTATTCTAGAATTTTGATGTGTTTCTAGAAATAAATATATTTTCCTGTAATTTCATAAGACATAAGTGCACAAATACGTAGTCTTTAATATCTAACTAATTACTCCAAAGTTATTTACACTGCTAGCTTTCAGATTTACCTTCAATATTTAATGTATTAGAATCACTAATTCTGATTTTTTAAAAATATTCTAGGACATTAAATGTCATTTTCTTATTGCAAGAAAAATAATCGGTTCATGGGGTAAAAATCTTTCAAATTTATGAGTTAAATTTTCTCACCCCATGGACAGATTATCTTTCACAAAACAAGAAAATGACAGTTTCAGTCCCAAAATATGTTGAAGAATTCAATGTAGAAGATCAATATGTAAGCTATCATCACAAGCAAAATTTGGGTAATTTATCTTGGATAGCAAAAAAAATCTATTATCATTTATGTAGCATGTTTGTAAAATAAATGGTTTCACATCCATATTAATTAACATTCATCACTCATTTCACCACAGCCTTCCAAGTTTGGTTGAACTATTTACAATTTCTCAGGGAATACATGGATCTCACAAGTTGATAAAAATAATCTGTTTTCCTTGGTATGTAATACTAGTATACTAGTTATGTGCTAAAAATAATTATATCTTATTCAGTGCATAGTTAGTATTGTTTAAGCTTACATATTGCTGAGGAACAAACAAGTTCACCTATACATGGCCAAATAGAATGTAAGTGATCAAATTGTCTTCATATGGTGACTTTATAGGGTTCTTTGGACTGTCAGATTATATGTACATTGAACCCTTCAGACATGTCAGATGAATTTGTAATTGTATACATTGAGAAACGGTAGCTAGGGTTCACTACAACTTATATGGACAATTGTGAAGTAGACATTTAGATGACTTCAGTGAAAAAATAGCTCTTTAAAAGGTAGAATGAAGTATACTTGCTATGTTGATGTGATTCTATGGGTCAGTTAAGATTTTTCAGATATATCATAACTTACATTTGTTTTGTTCTACAGCTTGAAGATTGAAATACCAGAAGTGAAGAGAAACAGAAATAAAAGAAGACATTTTGAAAATGCAGACCCATGCTCTCTTCAATGTGGACTGGACATATTAACTCTTACATTATGATTTTTCGACAAACAACAGAGTACTGAATGATACAGGCCTTCATATATGGAATAATACAGGGAACAACACATAGAAAATATTAAAATAACTGAATCTTTAATATCTGAACTGAGAGGAGTATAACATGGACTGATTGTGAATCAGACGGAATTGATCCATGAACTGGCTTCCAATGAATGTGGAGTCACATGTTTTTCTCTGCAGTACCATGAACACTGTTATAAATAGACTTTGAAATGTGGGATAGGGAGTACCGGTATGCCATTTGACAGAATATTCTTTAATTTTAGGTGTGTAGCAATCCATTGCCTCCAAATGCTTTTAAACCGAACATTGAAAAACTAAAAGGACTTAAATATTAGGCCAAAAAAAATCCTGCGGTTTTTTTTTCTCTCTAAATTATTTTCTTCAGCTTTTTTTCCAAATCCACCATTTGTTATGCTGGAACTGATTTCAATAGACAGAATAAAAATTATATGACATGCAAGTGCTTCCCAGTTATTTATAGGACCTACAGTCATTCAAAATGAATTTTAGGTTTCCTGTAACCCTACGAACTCATATTTCTTGTGATAAATATAAATCAGCATCACTGTTGTTGCACTTTCTCTTCCACAAGACTGAGGTCAATAAATCCTTTCAGTAATAATCATCTACACATGTCCAGTTCCATATCAGTTGTAAAACCACTCTAGCGCTAGGTGCACCCACTTCAATTATGCATCAAAGCGAAGAAGCCAAGGGACATCTCTTTTGAGATTTGATTTGACTGGGTTCGCGCAGATGGTAATAAATATAATTTTGAAATTCACAAGTTGGAAATCATCTGCATGAATGCAGTCCAATCAAACCTCGACAGAGATTTGCCTGGGTGTGTTTTTCTCAGTATATGAGAACAGTGGTAACATCATTCACTAGACGCCGACATCAAATATATCTTCTCTTCAGTGCGCCTGGTGTTCATTTTTCGCACACTGATTTAAATTGTTAATTTCTGTGAGATGCGTCTAGGAAATTTCGTCCGGTGTGCTCGGGAGCAAATAAGCCACAGATGCATCTTTGCTGAAGCCTCGTACTGGTTTTAGTTTTAAGAAGGTCCACGTGAATATCTAGCGATATCCAACCGGACATGTGCGGATAGATGGGAGCTTTTATAAGAGATATTCTTACTCTTAAATTTGCAATCAACGAATAACTGGCCATTACTAAAGGTGAAATCCGCTTGTCTTATGTATTTTGTTCCCAGGCTTTATTGGTATTGTTCGCATTTGGTAAAAACATTATGTTCGGTAATGAGTCAGTGAGTGAAGTGAGTCGATCCTAATCCTTCCGTCGGCAAAATAAGGAGAACCATTGACATTAGAACCTTGATTTTTGGCATGAAGGTGCATTAGCGGACTGTTACCAGCAAGTTCTGAGCTGACCTACTTTTGATGAAAATTTCTGGTGATTTTTGATGAAAATCACTGGTGATTCTGACTTGGGCTGTGCCCATCTTAATTTAAGCAGGATTTCAACTTTGGTGGGGGGGGGGGGAGTTTCAAGAGTTCAGTTCGCGTCGGGAGTCCTAATTCCTTCCGTACTTCGTAGGTCCTGTGACGTTTAGTCACACTGCCATGTGATGCATGCAAATACTGCAATTATGGCTTCCCGAAACGGTATGATTAACTTTCAGCCAGTGTAGCATGTATAGTCGGCAATGTTTTCCATATATAGAGTTGCTTTCTGAATGTTATTAAGCTTCTTTATGAAACCTTGAAAACGAGAACAAAAGTTGGGATTGTTGTTTTTTTTCCAAGCAAACAGTTTGTCTCCAGGTGAAGAAACGTATAATCGCGTTTGCATTCTGCAAAATGTAATCGGCGATCCAACGGCTACATTTGCCAGTACCGGTATGTATTTCAATCTACGCAGTTTCGGTTGCATACGCTCACTTCTGTATTTAACAGTTAAGTCATTTCGTATATCTGAGAAGAAACTGACCTCAGAGATGAGGCAATAATAACCATTTAAGGATAACCATAACCATAAAAAGGATAGTATGGGAATAGAACCGAAAATGCTTTCTGTTGACGAATTGCAACGGCTGGCAAATTGATCACTTGATTTGGAAGATTCGCCATATCTATATCCGATTTTAATTCTGATATTTCTTCTATCTTGAGGAGATGCTCATTTCGGAAATATTTAGTTTGATGCAGATTTCCTCTTATTTCATGGCGAACACATTACTGGAAAAGATACTGTGTCGATTCACCGGCGGGGAATTTTCCGTGAGATGCCGACACGTAGATTTGGTCACGTTCAGTGAAAGTTCAGCAATTAATTTTAAATCTAAATACATTCCCCATGTTTCTTGTATTATAGGATCATGAATGTAGCATAGGATCGTGAATATAACACTTCTGCAGAACATAAAAAATCGAGATAATGGTCAAAAAGCCCAAAAGGCGGACGTATTATGTGATGGCGGTTTCCGTCCGTCTGTCCGTCTGTCCGGTTCTCGTGTCCGGTCTATATCTGGGACAGTTTCCTATCCACAGCTCCAATTTTTGGTGAGTGGATACCCTACGGGGAGACGATGTGTCGCGTATCAAAATGAAGGTCGAGGTCACAGGTCAAAGGTCACTGGCCTAAAAAACAGGAAATCACTGAAGTGTTCGTGTCCGGTCTATATCTGTGAACGTTTTCTATCCACAGTTGCAATTTTTTGTGAGTGGATACACCAGGTGGAGACGATGTGTCGCATACCGAAATTGAGGTCGAGGTCAGAGGTCAAAGGTCACTGTTGCCAAAAATCAGGAAATCATTGATCGTTGACAGTTTTCTATCTACAGTTCTAATTTTTGGTGAGTGGATGCCCTAGGGGGAACGATGTGTTGCATATTAAATGTAGGTCAAGGTCAGAGGTCAAAGGTCAGTGTGATCGAAAAATCAGGAAATCGTTAAAAATTTCTAATTTTTTGTGAGTGGATTCAATAGGCGGAAATGAAGTGAGGCATACCAAAAATTAGGTCAAGGTCAAAGGTCACTGACCCCAAAATTAGGAAATTATTAAAAATAACATTTTTTGTGTCAGTAGATACATTAGGGGGACACAATGTGTCACATACCAAGATGTAGGTCAAGGTCAAAGGTCAAGGTCACTGTGACCCCAAAATCGTGAAATTGTTAAAAATCATGATTTTGTGTGTCCATTGAGAAATTGGGGGGAGACGGTTTGTCATGTACCAAAATTTAGGCCAAGGTCAAAGGTCAAGGTCACTGTGACCCCAAAATCAGGAAATCATTAAAAATCATGATTTTTTGTGTGCATTGATAGATTGAGGGAAGACGATGTGTTGTGTACCAAAATTGAGGTCAAGATCAAAGGTCAAGGTCACTGTGACCCCAAAATCAAGAAATCATCAAGTCACATTTTCATATGCCTGTCGAAGATGAGGTCGTGTAATGCGATGTGTTCTGTCCATTCATCCATTAACATTTGTTGTCCATGCGATAGCTCTAGTTTCAAGGTATGGATTGGTACCAAACTTTGAATATACCTTACTCGCATGGCAAAGTGGAGCCATACATATGAGATCAATTTGTCAACGGTCTAGGTCGCAGTCCCCAAAAATGAATCAAGCTTAGCTGACTAAATGTGTTGGAATATTGTTGGAATATTCGAAGTTCTTTCCCCTGCATTTATATGGTATTGTCCTGTGGAATTGTCTCCCATATTTGAAAGGCTTCATTTAGTTAAACTGTTGTGAAATAAAAACCATACATTTAATAATTTAACGGGGAGAGGAGTCCTTTATGAACTTCACACCTGTTTATTAACTCAAGAACAAAGGTTTACTTCATCACTTTCTTCTTCCTTCATGAAAAATTCTCTCGTCTGAAAGGAATCCATTTGCAGGAAAACTACTATTTTCTTGTGTTTGACTATTGTCTATTTCAGTGTAAGATATGTGAGCTCTCAGCTCTTGCTTCAAGGCCAATTAGTTACCAAGAGTTAAGCTCATTTTAGTTTATCATTCAATATAAGATTTGATATATGTTACATTCTCATAATTGCTAGATCAATTGGAATCAAGGCTATTAAACAACCTTGAAATTTGAACCAATGTAATTCCAGATATACGGGCGTATATTGAAGCCCATTGGGCTCTTGTTAATTTTGTAACCCCATTTGTTTAACCACAGTAATGTCACATTATTATGACCATGTATTTGTCGGTAGTATATCCGTGATCATAATACATTATACTAATAGTACATCTTTTAGTTTTTTAAATGGAGATAGCCCTTAAATTCTACAGCAGACCATATATCTCGTGCCTTTTCATTCCCGAATATTCTTTCCGAATACAGTGGAATTCATTTCATGTTTTTCTCGTAAGGCTCGCACGTGTGTTATAACATTTACGGATCAACGTCACGAGAGGCATTATGGGATATGACGTCGCCGCCAAGGCGAAGGTCACAGGACCCGGGGCCAGTCTCTATGTATCCCAACGTTATTAAGGGTGCACTCCACACTAGGCCACGGTTTCGCACAAATGGCCCCTCCCTAATTTTATAATAAGGAAGGACGCCCGATTTTGACAGCATGGTAATTCTTCTTACCTTTCTACTAGCTGATATCTATAGTATCACCCTGCTGGACGTAACCATTTCTCCAAACGAAGATATAACAATTGCTTGTTGATCGCACCCACTCGCCACTACAGAGTTAATCGTGTCCGGAATTGAATATCTGGAGGGTCAAAATCCGCACTTTTTCGGGAAGCGAAAATGATGATTCCTTTATGGCGATAAAATTTGACGCCGACATCAAATATATCTTCTCTTCAGTGCGCCTGGTGTTCATTTTTCGCACACTGATTTAAATTGTTAATTTCTGTGAGATGCGTCTAGGAAATTTCGTCCGGTGTGCTCGGGAGCAAATAAGCCACAGATGCATCTTTGCTGAAGCCTCGTACTGGTTTTAGTTTTAAGAAGGTCCACGTGAATATCTAGCGATATCCAACCGGACATGTGCGGATAGATGGGAGCTTTTATAAGAGATATTCTTACTCTTAAATTTGCAATCAACGAATAACTGGCCATTACTAAAGGTGAAATCCGCTTGTCTTATGTATTTTGTTCCCAGGCTTTATTGGTATTGTTCGCATTTGGTAAAAACATTATGTTCGGTAATGAGTCAGTGAGTGAAGTGAGTCGATCCTAATCCTTCCGTCGGCAAAATAAGGAGAACCATTGACATTAGAACCTTGATTTTTGGCATGAAGGTGCATTAGCGGACT
Source organism: Hanleya hanleyi (assembly GCA_036873755.1). NCBI lineage: Eukaryota > Metazoa > Mollusca > Polyplacophora > Lepidopleurida > Hanleyidae > Hanleya > Hanleya hanleyi. Next base: position 65,788 of record JAVTVY010015620.1, read on the forward strand.
GTTACCAGCAAGTTCTGAGCTGACCTACTTTTGATGAAAATTTCTGGTGATTTTTGATGAAAATCACTGGTGATTCTGACTTGGGCTGTGCCCATCTTAATTTAAGCAGGATTTCAACTTTGGTGGGGGGGGGGGGAGTTTCAAGAGTTCAGTTCGCGTCGGGAGTCCTAATTCCTTCCGTACTTCGTAGGTCCTGTGACGTTTAGTCACACTGCCATGTGATGCATGCAAATACTGCAATTATGGCTTCCCGAAACGGTATGATTAACTTTCAGCCAGTGTAGCATGTATAGTCGGCAATGTTTTCCATATATAGAGTTGCTTTCTGAATGTTATTAAGCTTCTTTATGAAACCTTGAAAACGAGAACAAAAGTTGGGATTGTTGTTTTTTTTCCAAGCAAACAGTTTGTCTCCAGGTGAAGAAACGTATAATCGCGTTTGCATTCTGCAAAATGTAATCGGCGATCCAACGGCTACATTTGCCAGTACCGGTATGTATTTCAATCTACGCAGTTTCGGTTGCATACGCTCACTTCTGTATTTAACAGTTAAGTCATTTCGTATATCTGAGAAGAAACTGACCTCAGAGATGAGGCAATAATAACCATTTAAGGATAACCATAACCATAAAAAGGATAATATGGGAATAGAACCGAAAATGCTTTCTGTTGACGAATTGCAACGGCTGGCAAATTGATCACTTGATTTGGAAGATTCGCCATATCTATATCCGATTTTAATTCTGATATTTCTTCTATCTTGAGGAGATGCTCATTTCGGAAATATTTAGTTTGATGCAGATTTCCTCTTATTTCATGGCGAACACATTACTGGAAAAGATACTGTGTCGATTCACCGGCGGGGAATTTTCCGTGAGATGCCGACACGTAGATTTGGTCACGTTCAGTGAAAGTTCAGCAATTAATTTTAAATCTAAATACATTCCCCATGTTTCTTGTATTATAGGATCATGAATGTAGCATAGGATCGTGAATATAACACTTCTGCAGAACATAAAAAATCGAGATAATGGTCAAAAAGCCCAAAAGGCGGACGTATTATGTGATGGCGGTTTCCGTCCGTCTGTCCGCCTGTCCGGTTCTCGTGTCCGGTCTATATCTGGGACAGTTTCCTATCCACAGCTCCAATTTTTGGTGAGTGGATACCCTACGGGGAGACGATGTGTCGCGTATCAAAATGAAGGTCGAGGTCACAGGTCAAAGGTCACTGGCCTAAAAAACAGGAAATCACTGAAGTGTTCGTGTCCGGTCTATATCTGTGAACGTTTTCTATCCACAGTTGCAATTTTTTGTGAGTGGATACGCCAGGTGGAGACGATGTGTCGCGTACCGAAATTGAGGTCGAGGTCAGGGGTCAAATGTCACTGTTGCCAAAAATCAGGAAATCATTGATCATTGACAGTTTTCTATCTACAGTTCTAATTTTTGGTGAGTGGATGCCCTAGGGGGGGAACGATGTGTTGCATATTAAATGTAGGTCAAGGTCAGAGGTCAAAGGTCAGTGTGATCGAAAAATCAGGAAATCGTTAAAAATTTCTAATTTTTTGTGAGTGGATTCAATAGGCGGAAATGAAGTGATGCATACCAAAAATTAGGTCAAGGTCAAAGGTCACTGACCCCAAAATTAGGAAATTTTTAAAAATAACATTTTTTTGTCAGTAGATACATTAAGGGGACACAATGTGTCACATACCAAAATGTAGGTCAAGGTCAAAGGTCAAGGTCACTGTGACCCCAAAATCGTGAAATTGTTAAAAATCATGATTTTTTGTGTCCATTGAGAAATTGACGGGAGACGGTTTGTCATGTACCAAAATTGAGGTCAAGGTCAAAGGTCAAGGTCACTGTGACCCCAAAATCAGGAAATCATTAAAAATCATGATTTTTTGTGTGCATTGATAGATTGAGGGAAGACGATGTGTTGTGTACCAAAATTGAGGTCAAGATCAAAGGTCAAGGTCACTGTGACCCCAAAATCAAGAAATCATCAAGTCACATTTTCATATGCCTGTCGAAGATGAGGTCGTGTAATGCGATGTGTTCTGTCCATTCATCCATTAACATTTGTTGTCCATGCGATAGCTCTAGTTTCAAGGTATGGATTGGTACCAAACTTTGAATATACCTTACTCGCATGGCAAAGTGGAGCCATACATATGAGATCAATTTGTCAACGGTCTAGGTCGCAGTCCCCCAAAACTGAATCAAGCTTAGCTGACTAAATGTGTTGGAATATTGTTGGAATATTCGAAGTTCTTTCCCCTGCATTTATATGGTATTGTCCTGTGGAATTGTCTCCCATATTTGAAAGGCTTCATTTAGTTAAACTGTTGTGAAATAAAAACCATACATTTAATAATTTAACGGGGAGAGGAGTCCTTTATGAACTTCACACCTGTTTATTAACTCAAGAACAAAGGTTTACTTCATCACTTTCTTCTTCCTTCATGAAAAATTTTCTCGTCTGAAAGGAATCCATTTGCAGGAAAACTACTATTTTCTTGTGTTTGACTATTGTCGATTTCAGTGTGGGATATGTGAGCTCTCAGCTCTTGCTTCAAGGTCAATTAGTTACCAAGAGTTAAGCTCATTTTAGTTTATCATTCAATATAAGATGTGATATATGTTACATTCTCATAATTGCTAGATCAATTGGAATCAAGGCTATTAAACAACCTTGAAATTTGAACCAATGTAATTCCAGATATACGGGCGTATATTGAAGCCCCTTGGGCTCTTGTTAATTTTGTAACCCCATTTGTTTAACGACAGTAATGTCACATTATTATGACCATGTATTTGTCTGTAGTATATCCGTGATCATAATACATTATACTAATAGTACATCTTTTAGTTTTTTAAATGGAGATAGCCCTTAAATTCTACAGCAGACCATATATCTCGTGCCTTTTCATTCCCGAATATTCTTTCCGAATACAGTGGAATTCATTTCATGTTTTTCTCGTAAGGCTCGCACGTGTGTTATAACATTTACGGATCAACGTCACGAGAGGCATTATGGGATATGACGTCGCCGCCAAGGCGAAGGTCACAGGACCCGGGGCCAGTCTCTATGTATCCCAACGTTATTAAGGGTGCACTCCACACTAGGCCACGGTTTCGCACAAATGGCCCCCCCCCTAATTTTATAATAAGGAAGGACGCCCGATTTTGACAGCATGGTAATTCTTCTTACCTTTCTACTAGCTGATATCTATAGTATCACCCTGCTGGACGTAACCATTTCTCCAAACGAAGATATAACAATTGCTTGTTGCTCGCACCCACTCGCCACTACAGAGTTAATCGTGTCCGGAATTGAATATCTGGAGGGTCAAAATCCGCACTTTTTCGGGAAGCGAAAATGATGATTCCTTTATGGCGATAAAATTTGACGCCGACATCAAATATATCTTCTCTTCAGTGCGCCTGGTGTTCATTTTTCGCACACTGATTTAAATTGTTAATTTCTGTGAGATGCGTCTAGGAAATTTCGTCCGGTGTGCTCGGGAGCAAATAAGCCACAGACGCATCTTTGCTGAAGCCTCGTACTGGTGTTAGTTTTAAGAAGGTCCACGTGAATATCTAGCGATATTCAACCGGACATGTGCGGATAGATGGAAGCCTTTATAAGAGATATTCTTACTCTTAAATTTGCAATCAACGAATAACTGGCCATTACTAAAGGTGAAATCCGCTTGTCTTATGTATTTTGTTCCCAGGCTTTATTGGTATTGTTCGCATTTGGTAAAAACATTACGTTCGGTAATGAGTGAGTGAGTGAAGTGAGTCGATCCTAATCCTTCCGTCGGCAAAATAAGGAGAACCATTGACATTAGAACCTTGATTTTTGGCATGAAGGTGCATTAGCGGACTGTTACCAGCAAGTTCTGAGCTGACCTACTTTTGATGAAAATT